>WNWU01000047.1:0-24204 GCA_012654045.1 Ptyas mucosa | reverse complement strand
ATGGAATCCTAGCGTTTTCCTGCCTTCCACGATCTCCAAAGTTCCTCCCCCCATGGAATCCTATAGTTTTCCTGCCTTCCACGATCTCCAAAGTTCCTCTCCCCATGGAATCCTAGCGTTTTCCTGCCTTCCACGATCTCCAAAGTTCCTCCCCCCATGGAATCCCAGCATTTTCCTGCCTTCCACAAACTCCAAAGTTCCTCTCCCCATGGAATCCCAGAGTTTTCCTTCCTTCCACGATCTCCAAAGTTCCTCTCCCCATGGAATCCTAGCATTTTCCTGCCTTCCACGATCTCCAAAGTTCCTCTCCCCATGGAATCCTAGCGTTTTCCTGCCTTCCACGATCTCCAGAGTTCCTGTGCATGTGTGGTGGATCTGGGGTGGGCTGACGGCTGGTGTGCCTGGCAGAAAGGCCTCTGTGTGCCCCCTGTGGCATAGGTTCGCAATCAGGGTTCTAATCTCTCTCTCTCTCCCTCTCTCCCCCTCCCTCTCTCTCTCTCTCTCTCTCACACACACGCACACTTCTCTATTTAAAAAAATCCCTGTAAAGCAATTAGGATTTTTAAAGCTTCCATTGATGATGATCTTCTTAAAAGTCCAATTATGGCACACATTTTTAAAGCCTTCTCTAAAAAAAAGACCTTTCTTATTTCAAAACTGAATTGCAAAGTTATGCTGGTTTATGATTACAGTACAGATTTGATTGGCTAATTGAGGGAAGGAGTCCCCTGATATTTTCTCAGTTGTTTTCATATTTACATTCCATAAGACTATATCCAAGAATTCTTTCCTGCCTCTTGGTATGATATCCACCAAGACCAAACACCTTTTGATAGACACCGTTGTTTAGTAGACCTGTGCAAATCATCTGAAAAAGGAGAAAATCATTGGTAATTCATTTTTCAGTGAGATATGTATCATTCTAACCTTCTCTGATTGTTCTTTAGAATTGTTCTCTGATTGTTCTTTAGATTGTTCTTTGTTTAGGCGATTCGGCAGAACTGTTTGTTAAATTGCTGGCTCACCCCGCCCCTTGCCCCGCCCCTCCGCACCTAGTGGTGGGCGAGGGGTGGGCGAGCCAGCAATTTAACAAACAGTTCGGTGTTTTTTATAATTTTATTGGCCTGGCAGCTGCCATGGGGCTTCAAAGGGCCGCCCTACAGCTGATCAGTGTTAAAAGAAAACAAATGAGTAGACCAATGCCTGCAAAAATAAATGGGTAGACCCAGTGGTGGGATTCTACTTTGGTAGAACCGGTTGTTAAGTAGTTAAGTAAGTGGTTGCCAAAAGAGGGCGGTGGGATGCCTTAGGGGGGCGGTAAGAGGCAAGGGGGCGGCAGGGGGCCCCTAGAGGCAAAAGGGGGTGACGGGGGGGCTAAGTGGCAAGGAGGGTGGCCCCCACCCTTTGGCCTGTGCCTCGCAGCACTTACCTCCTTGCAAGCAAACAGCAAGAAAAAACAGCCCCTTTCAGTTTCAGGACTCCCGACTCTCAGCTGATTTGCTCTCAGATGTTTTGTGCAGGGCTCTTTTGCAAAGAGTGCTGGAGCAGATTTTTTTTTCTCCTTATGCAAATCAAGCTGAAAACAAAATTGAAAGTAAAGCAGGCTCTTTGCTGCAATGTGAGAAAATGAGGAAGAGAGAGATTTCTTTTTCTTTTTCCTCACCAAAAAAGGTAGGTGCAAAACTGCAAATAATGGGAAATTTAGGGCAAAAGAGGAGAGTTCAAGATTTTAAAACACAAAAGAAAAAAAGGTCTGTTTAACTAGGGAATTGTAATAATTGAGATACTATTAATTGTATATTGTGTTGAAAACAGAAATGGTTAAGTTGTGGTCTGGAGGAATATATGGTGGAAATTATTTGGTTTATTATTATTGGTAAATATAATTAATTGATTTGTAAGAAATTGGATTGCATGGAAATAATTGGAATATTCATGTTCATATTGATTAATATACAAAAAAGATAGTGATGGACTTCCGTTTCCGGTCCCGCGGGCGATGGACACTGATCGGGCTAGCTCTGGCCCCAGTGTCTGATCCCCCCCATCTGGAGGCCCTTTGGGCCAAACGCCCCATTTTTTGGGGCATTTGCCATTTGAGGGAGGCTCGCCAGGGGTCCCCTGCCTCACATCCAGGGGCCGGGAGGCCGATGCTGGCGCGCCCGAGGCTCCAGAGGGGGTGGGAGGCGATCGGCGGCCTTTTCTGAGGCCGCGGAGGCGCCACAGCGCCTGAGGGGACTGGCGTTTATTTACAAAGCACAGCGGACCGAGCTGATTCACCGGTGACTTGAGCAGGCATCCTGGAGGTGAGGGGGGGGGTTGGAGTTCCCCCCCCTGTAGCTGGAAAGGTGCCGTGGCTGACAAGTAGGGGGAAAGAAATGGAAGGAAACCCCTTACTTTGATGACTTTTCTTCTGAGGATGGCTTTATCAGAATTTGTTGGAGAGGTCTGGTGGCCTCTCTTCCCGGTGGTGAGCCATGGCGGCGGTCCGACTTCCTGCTTCTTTATTTATGATTGAAGACAACATTCTCCTCTAAGGCTTCCTGTTTGACCTACTCTATACTCCGGACTCGTTGCTCCTGTGAGCGCCCACTGGTGGATATTTGAAAAATTACATTGACTGTCAATCCCTCTTTCTTTCCTGGAGGTTTGCCTTTTGGGATTTTTCATCTTCTACTACTGCAAGATGGCTAAGGGTCATAAATCAACAGCAGCTGACATGGAAAAAATTTTGGAAAGACTGGCGAAATTGGATCAGAAGTTGGACAAGTTGGATGATTTGCAAAAAGGATTATCTGAAATTAAATCTGAAATGACACTTATGAAAAAAGATTTAAATGATGTTCAACAGCTGGCAGAGCAAAATAAGAAGAAGATGGGGGGTCTGGAGGGGGAGGTAAGGGCACTCCAGAGGGTGGAAGAAGGGAGAGGAAACGCAATGCTAACTTTGCAATTGGATAAGATGTCTTATTTTCTCAGGTTTCAAAATGTGGAACAATTTGACCAAGAAAATTTGAGAGAAGTGATGGTTAAAATGTTGGGTGAATTTCTAGAAAGAGATTTGGAGTCCATTGGAAGGGATGTGGATTTGGTGTATAGAGTAAACTCACAATTTGCAATTTTACATAGTTTACCAAGAGAGGTTCATATTAAATTTGTAAGAAGGGAACTGAGAGATGAGATATTGAGAAAACAAAGACTGGGGGCACTGGTGTACAGGGGCAAGGAGGTCACCATCCTGAAGCAGATTCCTAGACAGGTACGAGAATCAAGGAGAAAATATTATTTTTTATCAAACAAGCTGTACCTTAAGGGAGTAGGTTTTAGGTGGTTGATTCCGGAGGGTTTGATGATTTTTTGGGAGGATAGTAAGAAGAAAATTAATAACATAGCGGAAGCTAAGGCTTTTTTTGACCAACATAAATCCTTCCTAGATGGAGAAGATACAGGAGCCGAAGAGGGGGAAGTATTAGACGATCAAGGAGCGGGGGCGGACGGAGCTGTGGCGGCCCTGGGGGAGGGGGGAGGCCAGACCATGGTTTTAAGAGCTAGAATCAGGAAATGAAGAAAGGAGGGGAATTTATTATTTAATGTCTTTTACTTGACATCTTTTTTTCTCTCTCTCTTTTTACTGTATTTTGTATAACACTTTGGCTATTTGCTTTTTTCTGTTTATATAACTTTTATACAACCTGGTTATTTGTTTTGATTTAACATAATAGTGTCTGTTGTGTGAGAACTTAAAAAAGAGAATAATAATTGAAATATCTTTTTACAAAGATATTGAAAATTCAACATATTGTAAACTATAATACTGTATATTTTTAACCAATAAAAACTTTTTACAAAAAAAAAGATAGTTATATAACTAATTGATTTATATTAAAATATAATAAAGGAGCCTGGTTTAGCTCAGCAGACTAAAAGCATAGTGATTAAAACCAGCTGTCTGCAATTACTGTAAGTTCGAATCTCACCAGGCTCAAGGTTGACTCAGCCTTCCATCCTTTCTAAGGTAGGTTAAATGAGGACCCAGTTTGTGGGGGCAATAAGCTGACTTTGTATAAATATACAAAAGTATGAAGGCTATTGCTTAATGCATTGTAAACCGCCCTGAGTCTCTGGAGAAGGGCGGCATATAAATCAAATTTTTTAAAAAATGTTGAATTTGTATTAAACAACTGTAATATTACATAATTAACCAATGTGAGGATGGATATAAAAATAGATGACAATGGGAATGGGTATACTATAGAATAGAAGAGAAAAATTGAATTTGATTAAGATTAGAGATGAGGATGAAGGGTAATATTGGTTTTTTTAAAAAATAGATGAGGAATAAATATGGCAAAAAGGAAATATAGAACTTGTAAATTTAACTGAAATGACTAAACACTGTTTAAATTTGTGAACCAGCCAAATACTCTGTTCAAAGAAAATACATTGTATGTTTGTATGTGTATTTCTAATTATTGCTATTTATTCATATTTGTTCTCTTTTATTCTTTAAAGTTTAACAATTCATTCTTTATCTTAATATCTTTATATTTGTTTGGGTTTGGCTTTCATCCCTTTCATCTTTTTAATTGTACAGCAATCTTTCTCCTCAAACCTACCAACTCTCTCTTTTCTTTCCTTATTTTCTCTTCCCCCCTCTTCTTCTCCTCCCTACTTCCTCTTCCTTTTTCCTTCTCCTCCTCTCTTCCTCCCTCTTTTACCCTCACTCCTACTCTAATTTCCCTTCCCTTCCTTCATCCCTCTCTATTGCTGTATCCTTTTATGCATATGGACTACTCAGAGGGCTGAAAAAGTTATTTTTGACTGGTCCTTGCACTTTTGACCAGTCCTCGAACTTACGACTGTCCTCACATTTTATGTTTTTGCCCTATCTTGTCACCATGGTGACGAGGAGCAGTTGTGAAATGAGTGACACGGTTGTTAAGAATTCTACAATGGGCATAAATGATGACCAGTCAGAAGTGCGAAGACCGGTCAAAAGTGCGAGGCCCTGTCAGAAAATCACTTTTTTCAGCCCTCCGAGTAGTCCCTATACATATAGCCACGCCCACCCAGTCACATGACCAGCTAGCCACGCCCACCCAGTCACATGACCACCAAGCCACACCCCCAACTAAGCCACACCCACAGAACCGGTTGTTAAAAAAATTGAATCCCACCACTGATGTAACTTACTTAATAATTGTCTTGCTTAACAACAGAAATTCTGGTCTCAGTTGTAATCACAAAGACTACTTGTATGTCTTAGATATTAGGGGTCCTTGGTGCTCTCTGAGCTTGCTTATTTTCTTGCAGACGTTTCATTACCCAGACTAGGTAACATCATTAGTGTGAGATGGGAATGGATTCTGAGTGTACACTGAGAGCATATGCACCAAGACAAATTCCTTGTGTGTCTAATCACACTTGGACAATAAAACATTCTGTTCTGTTCTGTTCTGTTCTGTTCTGTTCTATTCTATTCTATTCTATTCTATTCTATTCTATTCTATTCTATTCTATTCTATTCTATTCTATTCTATTCTATTCTATTCTATTCTATTCTATTCTATGGGTTCCTCTCTAGCATTCCCCTCTAGCACTGATGATGTTACCTAATCTGGGTAATGAAACATCTGCAAGAAAATAAGCAAGCTCAGAAAGCACTGAGGATCCCTCATGTCAATCCTGACCTACAAATATTCTCCTTTATTAGTCTTAGATATTGTTAGAATAAAGCACAGTGATTGACTTTTGCCCAATGCTTTGTTTGTAAAACAGCCTAGTAAAGAGACAAAGCTAAACTACTATGACAGATATCAAACTAGGAAGCTATCCAGTTTGAATTCCACAATATCAGTGTTTACTAATATCTAAGTTTACTAAGTGGAAATGTGAACTATTTGGGTTTTTTTTTGTTGATATACACAGGCTCAGCACAAATTTGACCAGTTCTCAATATGACAAAACTAGCCAAAATAGGTTGAACACCATTAAATTACCTTCTGATAAGCTTCAGTCCCTCTCATTGCAAATCATTCCTCTTATATGAAGGCTTATATTTTTCCCCAGAGGCCTTTTGCTTTTATAAATCATATCCTTAATCAGATACATGTGATTCCTCATCCCAAACATTTCCATCAACAGAAAAAAAACTCCTATTCATTCTTTCTTAACTCCTTGACCTTGTTTCTCGATTTTCATTCTTCTCCAGAGCAGTTAATTGCCATGCTTCCTAATAAATCTCTAGATACAACACAAAAACCCATATTTATGGGCCCTGAAAATAAGAAGAGCTGCTTGTCTTGTGCAAAGTCTGGGAATGGCCAATATTGGATAGAATTAAAAGTGAGTGTTTGACTTGCATTACAAACATATTTTGCTTTCTCTAGGGAAATTGTCCTTTTTATTTATCCTTTTATTCTCAGTGATATATTCTGTACTATTATTGTATATGAGGAAGACTTCTAGAAGCTTCTCTTGACAAGATTGATGAAAGGTTTTTTTCAATTTTGGTTTTGCAAGAGAATGTAACCTTGTGGGGGGGGGGTCCTTGGTGCTCTCTGAGCTTGCTTGTTTTCCTGCAGACATTTCATTACTCTAGGCTAGCACTGATGATGTTACCTAGTTTGGGTAATGAAACATCTTCAAGAAAACAAGCAAGCTCAGAGAGCACCGAAGGCCCCTCATGGATAGAACCTCTTTCTGGACACTTAGACATTAAATAAAGTTTAATGGCTGACTTGTGTTATTTTATAAGTAAAAATGGAAAACATGAATTCTATCTCGATAGACCCTAGAAATCTTCTAATGGGCTGCTAATGATCATTTATGCAACTTGCAATCAGGTTGCCCTAGTGTTACATAACTTCTTTCTCATGGTTTCTCCTTTTTTTCCTAGGAGAAAGATATTATGGATCTTTAAAGAGATCCAAAAAATGCCAAAGCTTTCACTTTTTATAGTAAGAGCACCGGCAATGCTGCTACTTGCTCTTTTGAATCTGCAGAGTTCCTGGGTTGGTTCCTCAGCACTTCTTCAGAAGCAAAAAAGCCTATTGATTTGAGTCAAGAAGGAGAACCTCAGAACATCCTGTTTTACTTTGAAAGAAAATCATGAATCAGAAACACTGTTCTGCATCTATGTTTCTAATAGACCTTGTGTATACAAATTGGAATGGAGCCCGAATGTATGTGTTTTCATCATTACTTCCTGTATCATGTTTAATGCTGTTTGTATATTCTGCATGTCCGTTATTAATTTTTGTCCTGCAGGAGAGGCTGTCACTAGGGCTGCCTTCTTTACTGTTTTTGTAACTGTGGATGTATTTGACATTTTAAGTACTTGAAAAAAGTTGTTCCACCAAACCATGAAGAATTTAATCCTATGTTGTGAAAAGACCTATCTAGATCACTGCCCCAGTTTTATCTCTCCAAAAGTTATACTGAGTAAAGTGCAAATTTAATCTGATCAACTGTAAAATCTATTTTCTATTCACCATTAATATACCAATCAACTGTTATATACAGCAATATTTTTACCTATTAAATTTAAACATATAATATCTTAAATTAATCTACAATTTCTTCCAATTCAACCTATATAGTAAGCAAAGAACTAAAACCAAACCTATAATCAATATATAAAAGAGTAAATGTTTCATAACTAAGTATAAGTATATAGATAGGGGGAAGGGGGAAAATTAATATGTTAGAATATATTTGATAGGAGATATATAGATATATAAATATATAAAATATGTAGAAGATAGGCAATTAATTTATAATTAAGTCCAGTTCCAGAGTTATCACCCAGATATACAAATGTTTCTTTTTCTTTTTTTTTAAGACTTAATTTTATGCTTTCTGAGTTCACTACAACTTTTCGTTTCTCCAAGATGAAAAATGGCTGCTATCAATAGATTGCACAGTCACTGTCCCTTCTCCACAACTTCTTTGTCTCTTTCTTTTTTCTTTCCAAATGAAATCTTTTTTAATCTGCTCTCAGCATTAATCTCACAGCACTGTCTCTTTTGCATCAAATCTTCCAGTCTTTAAACACGGCAGTCTTTCAGATCACCATTCACAATACACAAAACACTTTCACTCTCAGTCCATTCAACACTGTCTCTGCTTACTTTTTTCTTTTCCGCTCTCACCGCTTAGGCACCGCTTTTCACACTTTGGAGGCTCACTCAGTCACTTCTTGACAGATTTCCTTGATTTAGAGAAGTAGTATGGTATTCTATTTTGCTTAAACTTTTACCGCCGATACTTCCTGCTGTTTTTCATTCTCTCACTTCCTCGCCATTTACTTGGGCCATCATGCCTCTGGACCTAGCCAAAGAAGTGGTCTCCTCCGCGCTGGATTTCGGGGAATCCACCCTCTGCTTCATCACCTCTGAGTGTCCTCTACAAAGTCCAACTTTACCGTTGCTTGTCTCCAGATGCAAAAAATCGGGTAAAAATAGCGGAGTCCCGTCTTCCTACACCAAACCAGCGTGACATCATCACGGAAGTCTCTTATTTTATATATTTCTTGATACGTGGTTTCTCTTGACAAGATTGATGAAAGGGTTTTTCATTTTTGGTTTTTCAAGAGAATGTAACCTTGTGGAGGGTGCTCTCTGAACTTGCTTGTTTTCATGCAGACATTTCATTACTCTAGAATGTATTAGGCCGATGAATAGACTTAAATAGTATCATTCTTGCAATCAAAAAACTTTGGAAGAACTATGTCATATTGGGGGAAGGTGCAAGACATCTCATGGATGAAATGGACTTGGTTATATGGTCTTTATTTCTGTAGAACAATATACTTTCGAACAGTAGGTTTGTTTGCCCATGTGAATTAAGTTGATTGGCTGAGAGCAAGGAGAGTGATCTTTGATAATAAGATAGCAATAGCACTTAGATTTATGTACCACTTCATAGTGCTTTACAGCCCTCTCTAAGCTGTTTACAGAGTCAGCTCCCAACAATCTGGTTCCTCATTTTACTGATCTCAGAAGGATAGAAGGCAGAGTCGACTTTTTAAAAAATTTTTATTTATTTTTTTCTTTACAAACAAAGTATTTATTCACATACAGATCGCGATGAGAGCTTTACACAATATATTAACTTCAGACAAAATATACAAATAAAATATAAAAACTACACTAATCTTACTTTCTTTTTATTCTATTATTCAACCAAGTATACCATTGGTCCCAGCATTGAAAATATGCGGAATCCTTTTGATCTCTCAAAATTTTTGTTAACCTGTCAGCTTCTGCATATTCAATAATTTTCCCCAGAATCAAATCTTCAGCCAGTAGGTCTTTCCCCTTCCAATATTGAGCAAAACATATCCTTGCTGCAGTTGTAATATATATAACCAGACACCATATATTTGTGCCTATCTTATCTGGCCTGATATTTAATAGATAGTATTCTGGTTTCAATTGTAATTTATATCCAGTGATTTCTAATATCCATCCCTGTATAAGTCTCCAAAACTCAATTACCTTGGGGCAAGGCCACCATACATGAAAATAAGTACCTATCTCCCCACATTTCCAACAATCTGGGGAGAGTCCTGGAAACATTTTGTATAGTCAGGCCTGAGGGAGATGCCATCTATACACCATCTTATACAAGTTTTCTTTGTAAGTGGTTGCCATCAGGAGCTTCAATTGTTTCGTCTATATTTCTTCCCATTTTACCAACTCAATTGAGTAACCAATATTTCTCCCCCAGGCAATCATTGAATCTTTAACAATCTCATCCCCTATCCAGTAATTTATTAAGAGTTTATAAATCTTGGATAACATTCTTTCCTCTTTTCCTAGTATAATATTGTCTATTTCTTGCTGGGTCATATTTATGCCACCTTGTTCCTTGTCTTTCTTAGAGCTGATTTGGGCATAAGACCACCAGTCCAATTCTATTTTATTTATTTATTTTTTATTTTATTTCCAATTTATATACCGCCCTTCTCCCTGAGGACTCAGGGCGGTGTACAGCCAGAAATAAAAACATGAAATGCAAATATTAAAACAATTAAAATATATAAAAATTTGGCTCCAGAATTTAAAACTAACAAACCAATTAAAATATTTAAAATTTCTTCTTAAGCCAGCCCGGCTTGTTGGAAAAAATGTGTTTTGAGGGCACGGCGGAAGGCACTGAGGTCATGAATTCTCCTAATCTCCAGGGGCAACTGGTTCCAGAGGGTGGGTGCCCCCACAGAGAAGGCTCTCCCCCTGGGGGTCACCAGCCTACATTGTTTGGCTGATGGCACCCTGAGGAGGCCCTCTCTGTGGGAGCGCACGGGTCGATGGGATGTCATCGGTGACAGCAGGCGGTCTCGGAGATAACTAGGCCCTATGCCATGGAGCGCTTTGAAGGTGATCACCAACACCTTGAAGCGCACCCGGAAGACCACCGGAAGCCAGTGCAGCTCGCGCAGGAGCAGTGTTATGTGGGAGCGCCATGCTGCTCCCGTCACTACCCGCGCGGCTGCGTTCTGGACCAGTTGGAGCCTCCGGGTGCTCTTCAAGGGGAGCCCCATGTAGAGAGTGTTACAGTAGTCTAGGAGAGAGGTGACGAGGGCGTGAGTGACTGTGCACAGGGAATCCCGATCAAGAAAGGGCCACAACTGGAGAATCAGGCGAACCTTACAGAAGGTCCCCCTGGCTATAGCCGTCAGATATTCCTCCAAAGACAGCTGCCTATCCAGGAGGACTCCCAGATTGCGAGCCCTTTCTGCAGGGGCCAAAGACTCGCCCCCGATAGTCAGTGATGGAGTCAACTGACTATATCGGGATGCCGGGAGCCACAGCCACTCCGTCTTGGACGGGTTGAGCTTGAGCTTGTTTCTCCCCATCCAGATCCGCATGGCTTCCAGGCACTGGGACATCACTTCGAGGGCATTGTTGGGGTGGCCTGGGGTGGATATGTACAGCTGGGTGTCATCAGCGTACTGATGGTATCTCACCCCAAAGCCACGGATGATCTCACCCAGCAGCTTCACATAAATGTTGAACAAAAGGGGCGAGAGGACCAACCCCTGCGGCACTCCACAAACGAGAGGCCTCGAGGTCGACCTCTGCCCCCCTGTCAACACAAACTGTGACCGGTCGGAGAGAAAGGAGGAGAACCACTGTAATACAGTGCCCCCCATCCCCAACTCTTCCAGCTGGTGCAGCATGATACCATGGTCGATGGTATCAAAAGCCGCTGAGAGATCTAATAGGGCTAGGACAGAGGAACATCCCCTGTCCCGAGCCCTCCAGAGATCATCAACCAACGCGACCAATGCTGTCTCTGTGCTGTGCCCAGACCTGAAACCCGACTGGAACGGATCCAGATAAGATGTTTCCTCCAGGAATTGTGGAAACTGTCGCGCAACCACACTCTCAACAACCTTCGCAATAAAGCGGAGGTTGGAGACAGGACGATAATTAGCTAATACTGCCGGGTCCAGGGAAGGCTTCTTGAGGAGAGGCCTCACCACCGCCTCTTTCAAGGCAGCAGGGAAGTGACCCTCACTCAAGGAAGCGTTGATAATACCCTGGAGCCAGCCTCGTGTAACCTCCCGGGAGGCCAGTACCAACCAGGAGGGACACAGGTCCAGTAAACATGTGGCCGGACTAAGTCTCCCCAAGATCCTGTCCACATCATCAAGAGTCACAGAGTCAAACTCTTCCCAGGTAACATTCTCAAGGCTATTCCTCATCACCCTGCCCAGATCTACCCAGTCGGAGTCCAAATCCCCCCGAATCTGAGCAATTTTGTCATACAGGTATTGTCCGAAATCCTCCGCCCTGCCTTCCAAGGGATCCTCCCACACTCCCGGATGGAGCAGAGAGCGGGTCACCCTGAACAGGGCGGCCGGACGATTCCCTGATGATGCAATAGAAGCAGAAAAGTAGTTAAACTTTGCCACTTTTATCGCCACTAGGTAGGTCTTAATATAAGATCTCACCTGTGTTCGGTCAGATTCAGATCGGCTTGTCCTCCAATCACACTCCAGGCACATAAATATTGAACAGGAGGGGCGAGAGGACCGACCCTTGTGGCACCCCGCATACGAGGGGCCTCGGGGTCGACCTCTGCCCCCCTGTCAACACAGACTGCGACCGGTCAGAGAGAAAGGAGGAGAACCACTGCAACACAGTGCCTCCCACCCCTAACTCTTCCAACCGGTGCAGCATGATACCATGGTCGATGGTATCAAAAGCTGTTGAGAGATCTAACAGGACCAGGACAGAGGAGCACCCCCTGTCCCGAGCCCTCCAGAGATCATCAACCAATGTGACCAATGCCGTTTCTGTGCTGTACCCAGGCCTGAAGCCCGACTGGAATGGATCCAGATATGTCGTTTCATCCAGGTGCTGGAGGAACTGTTGTGCAACCACACTCTCTACAACTTTCACCATAAAACAGAGGTTGGAGACTGGACGATAATTTACCAACATTGCCGGGTCCAGGGAAGGCTTCTTGAGGAGAGGCCTCAGCACCGCTCTTTCAAGGTGGTGGGAAAGTCACCCTCACCCAACGAAGCATTTGTAATCCCCTGGAGCCAGCCTCGTGTCACCTCCCGGGAAGCCAGCACTAACCAGGAAGGACACAGGTCCAATAAACAAGTGGTCGCATTCAGTCTGCCCAGAATCCTGTCCACGTCCTCAGGGGACACAGGATCGAACTCATCCCAAATAACATTCTCAAGACCTGCCCCAGTCCCTCCCCCTGAGACTACCCAGTCAGAGTCCAGATCGTCCCGAATCAGAGTGATTTTGTCATGCAGATACTGAACAAAATCCTCGGCTCTACCCTCCAAGGGGTCCTCCTGTGCTTCCTGGTGGAGCAGGGAGCGGGTCATCCTGAAGAGGGTGGCCGGGCAATTATCTGATGATGCAATAAGAGCAGCAAAATAAGTACATTTCGCTGCTTTTATCGCCACTAAGTAATTCCTAATATGGGATCTTACTAGTGTACGGTCAGATTCAGAAAGACTGGCCCTCCAACTACTCTCTAGGCGTCTTTTCTGGCGCTTCAACTCTGTCAGCTCCTCGGAGAACCAAGGAGCCAATTGAGATCGGCGCTGGGTCAGAGGCCGCAAAGGCACAACCCGATCCAGAGCTCCGGCGGCCGCCCTATCCCAGGTGGCCACTAGGTCTCCAGTCGAGGCATGTGCCAGAGCCTCAGGAAATGGCCCAAGCTCCATCTGGAACCTATCAGGTTCCATCAGGCACCTGGGGCGGAACCATCTTACTGGTTCTGCCTCCCTGCAGCGGGGTGCAGCAGTTCAAAGGACAAGGTGAAGGAGAGAGTGATCTGACCATGACAAGGGCTCTGTAACTATATCTCCTATCTCAAGATCACTTAACCACTGTCCAGAGACAAAAATCAGATCCAGCGTGTTTCCCCCTGTGTGGGTAGGGCCATTAATTAACTGGTTCAGGTCCATAGCTGTCATGGAAGCCATGAACTCCATCTCAGATGCCTCACCCACGGACGGCAGGTTGAAATCCCCCATGACCATAAGCCTGGGGGCATCAACCACCACCACGGCAATGACATTGAACAGCTCGGGCAGGGTTGTTGCCACGTGGCAGGGAGCCAGGTACGTGGTCAGCAAACCCATCTGAACCCCATGGCCCCATTTCACAAGGAGGGATTCACAGCCGGCCGTCTGAGGAACAGTGGCCTCCCTTGGTCTCAGACCTTGTTTAATGATAACCGCTACTCCCCTGCCCTTCCCCTGTGACCTCAGCTGATGGAATGCATGGAAGCCTGGTGGGCACATTTCTACCAGAGGGACCCCTCCCTCCAGGCCCAACCAGGTCTCCGTAATACCCACCAGGTCCGCTCCCCCCTCCTGAATAAGATCACAGATGAGGGGGGCTTTATTTACTGCAGACCTGGCATTGCACAACATCAGTCGAAGGCCCGGGCCCTGAGGGTCTGTGCAACCTGGAAAATGAGTGGAGCCTTGGGAGCCGGAGCATGCTACCACTCGGAGACAGCGGGTGCATGCCCCCTTAACATGATATGGCCCCCTGCTCCCGCCATATCTACCCCTCCCACTCACAGTACCGATGGTGAAAGCACAATCTGGCCAAGCTCGACCCCCCCCATTGCCCACGGATCCCCCACTCTCCTTGCTGCGCATCATGGCCAGGCCCTCCCCTCCCCTTGGTGGGTTTTCCCCCAAACCCACAACCCTATTTCCAATTTTACCCTCCCCCCCCTAGAACCCCTTAAAAGTTTAACCAAAAATTTAACTAAAAATCCCCTCAACCCCCTCTTCGCAGCATGCCACCTCTCTGGGTCCCAAGACCCATCATTGAGGTAGGCCCTCGATAATGTGGAGGGCTAGGCTTGCGAGAGGGGGGAATCTCGCAATGCAAGAAGCTGTGACCTTAAATACATCTAAAGCTCTGAGATAGTGGTAAGGTATGGCCAAGGGCTCATCTATGATAGTCTAAAAATGTCCTAAGAAGAAATAAGGCAGGTTGACCATAAACGGGAGAGTCTCCACTGTCCTCTCATGACAGTGGCTGAGTCTAATGTTCCAACCAGCTCGGGGGTAGTCCTCCAACCAGCCTCTCACGATGGTTGGCCAACTGGCCATGAGGAAGATAGTACATCCCATCAGTGGTGAAACAATGATAGAAACTGGCTCCATTCATCCTCCCGTAAACTGCCATTTTCCATACAGCCAGCATGCTGGATAAGAAACAGAGTCCGGTCCAAAGTCTCCAGATGGAAAATAAGCTGTCCACAGTGTTCATACAGGCAGAGTACAGATGGATAATACAGGCAAACGGATAGATGGAAAATAGGTAGGGACCACCTCCATCGATCAGAAACCGGCTAAGTAAGCATGGTAATCGTAGGGCCTGATCATAGCCCAGCTAGGGAGTGGGGGCGAGGATTTGTCCGAGGGAGGATATAGGATTTTATAATCACGATCCTACCTAATAGAGACATCTGAGAGTCAACCTTGAGCTTGTCAGGATCGAACTTCTGGTTGTGGACAGAGTTACACTACTAGTTACAGTACAGTAACATGTTATTCAAGGAGTGTCCAAACTTGGCAACTTTAAGATTGTGGATTTCAACTCCCAGAATTCCTCAGCTAATCAGTCAGACAAGCCTTAAAGTTGCCAAGGTTGGGCACATCTATGTTATTTCATTCTGTTATGAGAATCAGTTTTCTCCACTACCATCTGGTCAGTGGTGAAATCTAAAAATTTTCTCTGCCGCTTCTGTGGGCGTGGGTTGGTGGGCGTGGCTTGCTGGTCATGTGACTGGGTAGGCATGGCCAAGTCGACGTCACTTCTTTGCCCTTATGACCTACAAAAACAAGATATACCAATTATTTCATGCATTTAATACTTAAATAAGAATAAACGAAGTACACAAAACAATAAGAGGTAAATAAATACTTACATAAGAGCAATAGAAGTGCTGTCTTCGACATCACTTCTTTGCACCAATGATAATAATGACCTACAAAAAGAAGATATACAAATGTAACCATTTAATACTTAAATAAGAATAAAAGTACACAAGACAATAAAAGAGGTACACAAATACTTATATAGAAGTGTTACTCTTTAAGATGTTTCCACATCATTTTTTCATTGGCACTCTCTTCACTTCCACTTTTCTTGATCTTGATTCTCGGATCATTGGCTGAGTGATGGTGTGCTCTTAACCACTTTTTCACTGCAGGAATAGGGTCCCATTTTGGAAGAGGTAATCTTCCTCTTGATAATCATGAGGTTGGTTAAATTAGAAACGGTTAGGCGACTTCTGCTCTCTGAACATATGATGTTCATTTTCGAAAAACCCCTTTCCGCTTCTGCAGAACTTTCAGCAATTGTTCTGACAATATCTTTAGCTTTTTTAATACTGTCAGGAATTGCATAGATCTTTGAATCTTTTAACACATTCTCCACAAAATCTCTATGGTCTTTGATGTTAATGTTGTAATTGAAAATGTCACCAAATGTGCACATTTGTTCTTTAGCTGCTGATCATGGAACTAATACTTCTGCAAAATCCCAGTACTCTGGCACCAAAAAATGTAGAAATTGTAATTTATTCATGGTGTCTTGCAATTGGCTACCTGTTTTTAAATGTTCACAGTCCATTAGTCTTTTCTGCAAATTTGTTATGATGCTTCCTAAAAGTCTTTCCCGATGAAGTCCAACAAATGATTTTCTACAAAGTTTATATTTTTGAAGGTTTCTGAAGTAATTAGTCCATCAACTTTTCTTTTGTATGGACCCTTTCCCTTTGCAAGCTGTTCAAATGCTTTAATTGATCTTCTCACCAGTTTTTCAGCCTTTATGATGTCTGTATTGTTTGCGTGCAGTGCAGTTGAAAGAAGTGAGATTTCTTCCAGAATATCAATCATCAATGCCAAATCATTTAGAAAATATTTATTTTTGGACTTCTGGTTTGACGTTGCAGCAGGAATGGCCTGGAAAATAGTGGCATCTGATGAGACTCGCAAAATCCCAGCCGGACAAACTGCTGCCAGGAGGCTTTCGGGCCATAGCTATCTTGAAGGGACGGTGAAGAAAGAACAGGCATTTTGTGGACTGCGAGGAACTGACAATTTTCTTGCTGGAACAGAAACAGCTCTCTGGCAGTGGTGGCGGTGGCCATCTTCTGGTGGCCACCTTGAAGCTGGGACAATTGGACCCAAGAATTGAGCTGGAGCGGTGTTTGGATGGAGTGCTGGAACTGGGTGAGATAGTTGCCAATCTATAATTAAAGGAAAACTTGAAAGTGGAGTTTTAAAAGAAATTTGGAACTTGGATTAGTGGCTATCTGGAACATGGAAAAATAAAATTTTATTTTCCGCACACGTGGAAAATAAAAGTAGAGATTGTAATACAAAAAGCCCAAGAAGAAGTTCTATACTTGGAAAATTGAGGAAAGTAAAACATTTTAAAAGTGATTTTCAGGAGAAAATATATTTTGTATGAGTAACTTAAAATTCCTGGATATTTTGACAATTAGCTGGTTTTAAAAGACTATTTTATGTGGAATGGAAATGGAGAGTGCCATCTGTTGGAGGAAAGAAAAAGAACTGTAATACTTTAGTTAAATAGACAAAAAAGAAGTAGCAATAGCTGGAAGACCTGACCTTGGCCATATAGAAGAAGATAATTTGGACACTGTGAGAACTATTAAGGAGTGTGTCAGGTCCTGACGTTGTCTTAAATAAATCACATTTTCCAAACAAATAGTCTTTGATTAAATTTTTCATTTATTTAAGAACGAACATGTCTGGTCCCGACTCCATCGGTGCCAGTATTGACCTGCTAACCCCCAAACCCTTCCCTTTCCGTCTCTCATTACCCAGCGTCTTATTGGCCAACTCCCAAGTCACTCTTACTACATCATCTCACAGGAATATCCCCCTCCCAACCCATCTCCTAGGTGATGTTATCTGCCGGGTTGTAACTGTGTGAAAGGTCAATCTGCTTCTTCTCTCTCCTTTTCTTTTTTCTTTTTCCTTCATGTCAGCACTAGGATGAATGAAACTTGGGGTGCTGACATCGTGATTGTGTTTTGCAATTGTTTTTTGTTTTTTCTTCCTTTCATTTCTCTCTTGGAAGACGGCCTTTTAATTGGATTTGATTATTTCTGGAGATGGATTATTAACAACTGAGGAGAATATTTTGCTTCTGAAGAAAAGAGGGATAATAGAAGAAGAAAGGAAGAAAAGAGGAAAAACAAGAAAATTAAATAGACTCTAAATTTTGGCTAACTGTGAAGAGATAAAAATGGGGAGGTTTTAATAATTTTTTAAATTGTTATAAAATGAAATTGCAGATTTATGAAGAGTTATTTCTGATGTTTAAAAATATGCATGAATCTTTAATAGGCAATAAAGAAACAGAAAATTCATTGAAATATATAGAAAAAGAAAGTGAAGAGGATTTGGAAGAGGAAAATTTAAATGAGATACAAGAAGTTAAGAACATAGAAGAGAAATATTAAAAAATAAGAATCAGGTAGACAACATCACAGAATTTTTTTGTAATGTAGAAAGAGTAGAGAGGAAAGGAGGAAAATCCGCCACCAAAAAAAAAAAGTTAAAAGAGAAAAAGGGAAATACTTGGAAGAGACAAGGGAAAATTCTGGTGAAGGATGCTCAAACAGTACAATAAAGGGAATTCAGAAGATAAAATGTAACACATATAAAAATTAAAAAAAAGAGAATTGAGAAGTTAGAGAGAGACAAAAGGCTGAGCAAAAAATCATGAAGAAATGGGATTAAAAAAGATTGAGAGATTGATGGATAAAGGTGAATAATTAGAAGGGAGAAATTATAATGGGGTAAATATTAGTAAATTTATATAACAAGGTAGATCAGTAAATGGGAATGGGAAAGTAGATAATATTAATATTATAGGTAATATTAGTAATTTTGATAGCTTTTAAAATTACAGTGGAATTTAAAATTTTATAGTATTTGTAAGAGAGAAGAATTATAGGGCACACTGTGATGTTATTTATGTGAAAGAATTGAACATGAAACGGTAAAGAAGGGTGTAAAGAGAATAATAGTGTTGAAATTGGAATAACAAAGTTATGAAAGTGATTATTTTGTAAAGATGAATTATTAGAACTTATTTAAGATAAAACTCAGTAGATGGGAATGTGAAAACAAGTAATTTAACAATATTATTAATTTTGATAATGCAAATTAGGAAGAAAATTCAAAATACTAATGATTGGGAAGGAAGAATTTGAGAGATGCTTCCAGAAATGAAGAAATACGGTAAATAACTGGTGTGATTGCAAGAGAGGAGAAATATAGGGCGTAAACTGAGGTTATTTATGTGTAAAAATTGAAAATGATAAAGAATTATGGAAAGAGAATAATATGGCAGAAGCTGAAATAATAAGAGATGGTGAAAAATGATTAATTTGCGATAAAGGATAAAAGGATAAAAGAGATAAATATTTTAAAAAGCGGGAAGATTAGAAATATATTAAAATTATGATTATTATAAGATATCACCCGGTCAACACTCTGTTCATAAAATACGTATGATGAAAGAAAAATTGTAATAAAACTTGTTTTAAAAAAAGAAATGAAAATATTTATTTTCCAGATGGGCAGCCATACCTGAGTATTTTGCATTCATATGAAAATACTGATGTAGCACCTGATAGGCATGCCACACAACTATGGTTGTCCTTAAACTACAGGAAGCCCATCCTGGCCCAAAAACTCTACCAAACCTTACGATGTTAATGTCAAGTTCTTTGGATATTTTGTCAAATTAAATTTGGTTCTTATTGGATTGCTGAAAAATAAATCATATCTTATCAATAAATATTTTAAAATGATTTACTTGCTTTATTTCCTTTATGGCGTCATCCAAAACAAGTTGGAGGCGATGGTTCAAGCAGTGCCATATGATGATGTTTGGAAACTTTTACTATTCTAGTACTCACTCCAGATTTTCTCCCAAGCATAACGCTGGCACCATCAGAGCAAAACGCTATTAAATTTTTTTTTAGGTAGTTCTGGGTAAACCCAACCTTACGTAAACTTTCCAGAACTGCAGAACATATTGTCTCTGCATCTTGTTTCTTCAATTCAACAAGCTCAACAAAAATTGTTGGTGGGTTCTCTGAGTCCTCAACTTTTACAAAAACTATCAAAACTGGTTTGCAGGACACCGTTGAGGCTTCATCAATGATCAAACATATTTTAAGATTCTGTGCAATGATGCTGGTAAATATTTTGGTTTTAATTTCGTTTGCAATGCACTCAGCTATTTTCACAACTGTTGGCCTTGAATGCAATCTTATTCCCAGATATACTCCATTTTCCTGATCGCTGCTTCCCACTATCCATAGCTGGGTTAGTTCCTCATTTCTTGGCAACAACTGAGTGAGAGCTGTAAATTATTCCTGTGGCTATGCCACGCCTCCAATCCCATAAATCCGCAGTCTTCACTCAGTTGCTGGCAAGAACTGTTGTGAATTTTAGAGCTGCGGAGTTTACCTCCATTTTTTTACTGAATTTTATCCTTAGGCTTAGGTTCGTTTAGGCTTTTACTTTATTTTTGATTACCTTAATTTTTGTTCTACTTCCTTCGCGTAAGAGAATTCAACGAACCTTTGAAGAACTGTGGGCTTGGGTCTGGGGCTCCAGGACACCCACGCAGGCTCACCCCGCCTTCCGACGGCTTCCCTGAGCTTCGGGACTTGAGAGGAGCACCAGGGAAAGAAAAGTGAGTGACGAGGTGTGCGAGCTCACCACCGCCGCCGCCGCTTGTTTCCTCCTCTTTCCGGCGTTTTGGCTCAGCCTTGGAACGGCACTGACGCCAGTGCGCTTAAGACCAGCTGGAGAATCGGGCAAGCAGATTAGCGACGAGGAGAGCCTTAGCTCGTCGGAGCCAGCGCGGCCGTTGGTAGGACCCTCGGGCCGCCAATTTAAGTCCGTGCCAGCGAACCTGCCCTAGATAGTGGAAGTTCGTGCCCTCATAGCGGCGGGAAGTGCGCAAGAACATAGCGGCCTGTGGTAGGACCTTCGGGCCACCATTTTTAAGTCCGCTGAGTCACGCTTGGAATTCCGGCAGCCACGAGGCAAACGCCTCCATTTTGGAAGGACCCGTGGGCCTCCAAAGTGGTATTTTACGCCTTGCCTACTAATCTGGAAGCAGCCTACGGGGATCGGACCTTCGGGCCGTCCCCACCCATCTCCTCCAGTTCAAGAAGTTTTTTTGGGGGGGAGAGAACCTTTATTTAAGGCGGCAGGCAGCTGGCCATTAGTCTTCCAAGCTGCAACCACCAACAAGGGAGTGGCCTAGAGGGAGAATATCAGCATTTGGGGAGTAAACATGACAGACTCCCCACTCTCCTCTGACCTTGAGCTGGAGACTAGCCCCCCCCCCCCCCGCGCAAGCGAGGCAACACATCTAAAAGGACTGCGGGGCAGCAGGCTGAGACAACCAGTCACAGGACCCACAAGCCAAAAACAATACTGAGCAAGGAGAAAGACACCAGGGGACGGCATAAGGCACCGGAGCGCCATACCCCCAAGGCACGGAAGGCCTCGGCTCCAGCTTCTGACATAGAAGAGGACCCCACTCACAGCATCTCCCCAGGGCGTGGGAGGGCGGAGCAAGAGTGTGCAATCACGGTCCCCCCTCTCAGGGATCCGACCACCACTGTGCAGCCTTTGCTCTTGTCCAAGGGGGTATCCTCCTCTCTACCGGATGTGTCAGCGACCTGCGGCCACCTAGCGTTCCGCCGTCTACCAGAGGCCACCTTCACCCCTACAGCAGTGGGCCTTCATGCCCCGGAGGGGCTTATACCCATGTCCCAGCTGGACTTACAATCTGCCTTCTCATCGGCCTTGTCATCCCTGCTGGCGGTTGGGTTACAACAAACCTCACAGGCCCCAGGCCAGGGGCCAGTGGCCCAAGGAGCACATGAACAGAGGATGGCACATCAGAGAGCCGCACACAGACAGGCTGAATCATCAGAGGATTCAGACCAAGCGGAGGAATGCCAGGAGGATATTGAATTTTCTGAGGACGAAGGCTTGGCCCCTGACAACCTGACTTTCTCAGGACTATTTCGACCGGCCTTATTCAAATCTCTCCTCCATAAGGCAAGGCTTTCAACAAACTTGGGGGTGCCGGGAGAGGAGCCTCAGCAAGCTCAGACACTTGGAGGACCCCATGATGCACTCGTTAGAGTGTCAAGACAGGAAAAAGATTTCATTCCCTGCCCCCACCTATTCACGGAAGTGATCAAGACACCCTGGAGTCAGCCCGGTTTGATGACAGCGCCCAGCAGCCAGGATAAAAAGCTCTACTGTTCGGCCCCGGAACTGGAGGATTTGTTAACTCTCCCTTCAGTAGACCAACCGGTCGCATCCTTGGCTTCCAATTCGGTGATTTCTACGGATTTCCTGGATGGCCTCAGGGTGGAAGACAAATGAGCGGAAATGACTTTCCGTAAATCACACCAAGCGGTCGCATGGGCGATCAGAACTGCAACGGCTACGTCATTCTTCAATCGTGCATTACTTATCTGGCTGCGGCAGCTGCAGGAAAGGTTACATCTGGAGGAAACAAGGCTACACCAGGACATTAATAAAATCATTGCAGCCACAGAATACTTGGCAGATGTCTCTCTGAACTCTGTAAAATTTGCCTCCAGAGCATTAGCCTCCACGGTCACGTCCAGAAGGCTCTTCTGGCTTCGCCATTGGAAGGCGGACCTCAAAGCGAAATGGAAGTTAGCGTCATCACCTTATCAGGCTCCAGCATTTTTTGGCACAGCCTTGGACCCTGTTCTTATTGAGGACAAAGACAAGAGGAAGGTGCTTCCCTCATCGTCCTGTCTCACAGAACGCCGCTACATGCCATACCCTCAAAGCAGACCTTTTGGAATAGCGCAGGACCAGGAGGTCCTACATCCCAACGATCTATGTTCCAGGGAGGAGGCGGTTATCACGACAGACATCAGTTCCAGGACCGCAACAGAAGCCAACACTCAACCAAGCGACCGGGTCAGGGATCCGGGTACAAGCCCTTCAGGAGGGGCAAATGACTCCCGGACCCAGGGGCCCATAGGCGGCAGGTTACGTCTATTTCACCACCAGTGGGCCCGCTCAACATCGGACTCGTGGGTGCAACTTACTAGGGCTAACCATCGAGTTCTCAGGTCCTCCACCCAGACGTTTCCTACATTGCAAGATTCCGACATCACCGGAGCTCGCTCGACTTATGAACGCGGAAATCGCTCACTTGTTGAGCATCAGGGCCATAGAAAGAGTTCTCATGGCCCAGCATCAGGAAGGGTTCTACTCCGTACTTTTCCTGGTACCAAAGTCTTCTGGGGGCTGGAGAGGCATACTAAATTTGAAACACCTCAACTCGTCGGTCTGATACCGCAGATTCAAGATGCACTCACTAAGGTCCATCTTATCTGGCATGAGACAGGGAGACCTCCTTCAGTCGGTAGACTTGAGAGAAGCTTACCTGCATGTACCAGTGCATCTGGACCACGGGCAATTCCTACGATTCGAGTTCGCAGGTCAACACTTCTAGTATGGGGCGATGCCCTTTGGCCTATGGTCAGCCCCCCGCACATTCACCAAGCTAGTAGCAGTGGTGGTGGCAACACTCAGATCCTTACCGGTACGGATTCTATGCTACCTAGACGATATCCTGATTCTATCGTCTTCGCAGGATCAAACGATCAGGGACATGGACTTAGTCATAAGAGCTTTTCAGGCTCATGGGTTCACCATCAACTTCAAAAAGAGTCATCTGAACTAAGGCATTTGCAGATGATCTGGTTGTTACCCTATCACAACCTATGAATTCAATAATTCAGATGAAAAATATTATAGAAGATTATGGCATGGTATCTGGTTTTAGGCTGAACCAGAAGAAAACTAAAATGATTGTCAAAAATCTGACAGAGAGCAAAAAAAAGGAACTGGAAAGAATGGCAGGTTTTGAGATTGTCTCAAAGGTCAAATATTTAGGAGTACAAATCGCAGATTCAAATGCTAAACTGTTTCAAAATAACTATGAGGTTCTGTGGCAAAAGATACAAAAAGATATGCAAAACTGGAAGAAACTGCAGTTATCATTGCTTGGAAGAATATCAGCAGTAAAGATGAATGTTTTACCTAGATTTATCTTCTTATTTCAAATGATACCGGTGCTTAAATCAGACAAACCATTGCTAGAATGGCAAAAAGGACTGAATAAATTCATTTGGAATGATAAAAAACCAAGAGTTAAACTGAAAATAATGCAAGATACTCGTGACAGAGGTGGTCTTAAACTCCCAAACCTTCGACTATATTATGAAGCAACTGCATTGATACAATTAAGTGATTGGTTTGGGAAAACTAAGACTGATTTGTTGAACATAGAAAGTCATGACCTTGTTTGGGGATGGCATGCATATCTATTTTATGATAACAAAGTGGACAAAGTGTTCAATAGTCATCTACTTAGAAATGCCTTGTTGAGAGTCTGGAGGAAGCACCAAATTAATTGGGATTACAAGATTCCGTTTTGGCTGGATCTTGCTGATACCATGTGGAATACAAATATTAAGTCACTCGGGGGTTTCTTATATAAAGAGTTACTTTACTTTGAAGAGGGCAGGTGGCGATTGAAGACTTTGGATATGCTGTTGGAAGAA
>WNWU01000046.1:6577477-6629633 GCA_012654045.1 Ptyas mucosa | reverse complement strand
AGATCCTCATGAGCTACAACAGCAAACTCTTTTAATTTATAAGATGACTCTTCTGTTGGGGTGACCACATAATATAACTGTCCCAGCTGGTCAGTGGGATAGATAAATGTACCACCACTTGTAAGAGATGCATAACTAGAGGAGGAGACCGAAATATCTTGATCAGCTTCAATCAGCACCACCTTATTATAGATGTCACTCCCCCCCATTTCTAAGGCTGGTGGAAATTCAATGGAAATGATTTCTCCTTCATTAATGGTTCTGTATATTTTCCCATTGTTTGTTATCACTGTAATATTTGTTGCAAGATGATATCCAGAGAAGTATAGCTCAAGTTTTTTATCCGATGTGCCAGCGACATAATTCTCCATGAAGGCAGTAACAAATTTCTTCCCTCGGGAACTGATATTACACTTTCCTGAAAAAGAGAAAAGGACTCTTAATAGAGGATAAATCTGCTTGTGCATGCAGACACATTGAAAGTGAATCAATGAATCTAAAGAATTTTGCAAAGATACATTAGTTGGGAGAGATTTTCATAAAAGCAACATGGAATATATCAATTTGCCACTCCATTCCTGAGTGTGGGAGATATACAGCAGTGGAACATGGGGAAAAAAGGCACAGACTATGAACCAAGGAGACTTAAAAATTATGAATACACCTTGCCCTTAATGGTTCTGTGATTGCTGAATGTTGCATTGGAAAGTTGTAGATGTTCATGAAAGATATAGCTCTGTCAATAGTGTGTGAACCTCCAAGAACATCATTCAAGATTCATTTGTCTCCCATGGAGGGAATGCAACCATATCCTTTCCTTCCATGTTCACTTTTGGAGCCCCCATAAAGGGAAAATAATATTCTAAGTTCAACCATTATGGAATATGGGCTATAATGGACTATGAAACACTCAATACTGTATAGGGACTCAAGACTGCACATACTTGACTTGGAGCAGCATTTCTCAACTTGACAACTTCAAGGCAGGTGGACTTCAAATCCCAGAAGTTGGAAGTTGAAGTCCACATGTCTTAAACTTACCAAAGTTGAGAAACAATGACTTGAAGAAAAATCTTGGCTAGATATTATAGGCTGTTGGCATTAATTTACCCATGAGTACCTTCCTTAATGTTCACACTTTTTTTCCTAGCCCAGATTCGTAACTATTTTGTTTCTTTGTTTTTTAAAATGAAAATAGGGTTGGCAAATTGCAAAGTCAAGTCCCACTTCCTGACCCAACTTTACTTGGAAGGAAATTGGTGAGATTCACATTGATCATCTTAAAAAACAAAAATGGCAGACAGCAGGAAGCAACTTTAAATGTTTACTACTCGGTAATTGCTGTTTGGTATATTAGCTGGCTTTGCCTACCATAGCAATCATTTTAGAGCAGTCAATTAAACCTGGATAATAAATGCTCATTTTCTCAAATGTCCTCACAACTGGCTTAGCCTGCCATTCATATGCTCCACTGTTTCTCAACCTTGACCACTTCATGATGTGTGGACTTCCACACCCAGAATTCCCCAGGACTGCTAGCTGCAGAATTCTGGGAGTTGAAGTCCACATATCATAGATTGAGAAATACGCTCTTGGGCTATTGTCCCGAAGCTACAATTGCTTTTCACTGAGGATACATAGCCATGAACATAAAGGAATGAAGTCTTACCCTTCACACAGGACTGGACTCCCTCTTGAAGCCTGCAGGTTTCATCAGCGGCACAAGAGTGGTCCTCACATAGGAGCCCTTGACCAGGAACGCAAGTACACTTTTTCTGGCATGTATTCAGCAGAACTGTCTCATGGGGCTGGTAGGAAGAAATAGAGATTTTATGAATTATAATATATACATATCCGGACTTTGGGATATAAATTTTATTTAATTATATTATTTATTCGAATTCATTATAATCTTGATCCACCCCAGATGTTCCTCACATCCTTGAGCAAGCAGAGGCATCAAGGGCACTCCTCAAAGGAGATTATGCCTTTTTAAAAAGGTGATTGGATCGAAATATTCCAGGAAAACTTTAAAGGACTAATAATCAACAAGGCTCCTTATCTCACAGCACCTCATGCTGCAAAAGCTCTACACAAACACACACGCACACACACACACACACACACACTGCTTTTCTAGGATTTTGGCTCTAGAAACTAGTTAGTGGGCTTCAGAATAACTCAGAATAGGATCATGGCTTGCTTTACTAAGAGATACCAGTGCTAGAGCACAAACAGAAAAAGAGTGCTAATTATCTCACAACTCCATATATATATATGTTGCTAGAGCTCATCTTTGAATATGTTCATTTTACTTAACCCTTTATTTTCTTTGAGTTCATTTATGACCTTAGATTTCAAAAAAGGTAAATGACACCTTTGCCAAACTTTCCAATACAAAAATATTGTATTGTCTCATTTTCCTATTTCCCAATAAATTCATTTAGATACTCTCAATGTAGAAGTGATCCCCATGTAAATAATCACCCATAGAATATTCCAGATTCTTATTCAGTGTTTGACGGAACCATTTGTGGTTTAAGCTGCTCTGTATATTTTAAAACCACAATTGCCTAACGTAATTCTAAAACTGTTTCCTTTTGTGAAAGAATAGCCTGAACGGAAGTTCATTACTAAGAAAAATCAGAAAATTGCTCATGAAAATCATAGGTTTCCAAACGCATCACACACATCCCTTGTGCTGGATGACTGTGAACTACAAGTAGTGTTTGACTTACAACCGTTTGTCTAGTGACCATACTAAGTTGCAACAGCATTGGAAAAAACCTGATATGATTGGTTTTCACTCTTAGACAGCTGCAACCCTACCAGAGTCACATGATCAAAATTTATTCATTTGGCAACAGAAGCCCTATCCCACATTACCATTTGTTACTTCTAGCCAGTCAAGGGGGGAAAGCGGATTCGCTTAACAATCATATTATTCACTTAACAACTGCAGTGATTTGCTTAACAAAGTCGGCAAAAGGTCATAAAATGGTACACAATTCATTTAACAACTGCCTTGCCTAGCAACAAAAATGTTGGGCTTTACTGTGGTCATAAGTCAAGCATCATCTGTATATTCACTAACCTCGTAGTTGTGTCCATCTTGGGAACAGCCACAGCTTTCCACAGAAACACAGGAAAGGCCATCAAAGAAGAAGCCGGCATCACACTGGCATCCTGTCACACAGGTCTCTGGGCATGGATCAGGGTCATTGATCTTGGCACAAGTAGTGGGGCAAAGGTTGGCACAGACCCTGTAATGGCTGTTGACTGGGCAGCTTGGAACTACTTTGGAAAAATATACATATGTATATTAGTTGAAATTTCCTGGGTGCTACTCAAGGCAGAGGAAAATAGAATGAAGTGGACGTAGCTACCAATTGAAGGTAGTGTGGCTGTGATGGAAAATAATATGTACGGAGACACCACACAAAGCTAGTGGGAAGCACAATTGCAAGTAGGGAACAGAATGCTGTGTTGCTCTGAAGCTTCACAGGATTCTCTTTACGGATTTGAGAGTAACATCTCATTTTACCCTGAGATTTACATTGAACCATGGTGGCGTGATGGCTAGAATGCAGTCTTGTAGACTAACTCTGCCAACTGCCAGTAGTTCAATCCTGATCGCCTCAAGGATGACTCAGCCTTCCATTCTTCCCAGGTCAGTAAAATAAGAACCCAGATTGTTGGGGGCAATATGCTGATGTTGTAAACCTCCCAGAGAGCAATGTAAAGCATTATGTGACACTATACTGTATAAGTCTAAATGCTATTGCTATTTTACATTCTTATTTGGAAGCCTCTGGAAGCAGAGCTTTCGATGTCATAGTCTCCTAGTGAGTCCCCAAATATGAGCTGGCATTTATTTATATATTTATTTATACTTCATATTTCTTAGTCGCCCTGTACTCCCTCTTCCCTTTGAAAGCTCCTTTGGTTTATAGTGGGATACAACTTTAGAACTTCTAGTTAGTGATTCCAAATTTCTCAGCAAACAACCACATATTGAAATGCTCACAATATAAATTAACAAAGAGAAGACTTTAATGATTCATTTCATGCTCTTCTTTGTGGATTGAAAGTTAAAGAGGTTTCCTTACTTCAGGATCTGGGGTGACTGTCCCCAGAGCATTCATTAAGAATTTGTCCTCGTATTCCCTTAATAGCTAGAGGAGAAGGTATGGAATGGGTAAGAATGATCTCTGAGAGGAGAAACCCAGAAGGGGACTATAGACTAAACATGATTGCAGATAAATGTGAACAGCCTGTGTGTTTCTTTAACACACCTCAGTTAAAATATTTATTTAAATATTGGCATCAATTTATGAAGATACTTACCTGAAGAACAAAGAGCAGCAGTACCAAAGCCATCAGAATTACCACCTCCAAAGACGAAAAGTCCAAATGGAGTGTTCTTGTGTTCCACTGACAGGGCACGATCTGTTATCTCCACATCTTCTTCAGCCCATGAATATTTGGTGCCCAGGATCTGTCTCCACTCGATCGTCCTGCCTTCCATTGTGATGCCCCTGGATTCCGATGATTTGGCTATAATCATGGCATGATTTATGAAGCCCTTCTTTCCATAAATATGGTATGAATTGCAATAGCATGTTATGGCAGGGATATTCATGAGGAAGGAGTCATAGGAATAGCCTCTACTGCTGGAACCAGTAAAAAATAGATGGACTTGAATTCCAGCATCAGCAGAGATAAAAAGTGGTTGAGAGGACTGGATCTCAAGTTTAACCACTTCTCCAGCCACCAGAGTACGGGATTCTTGCTTGGAGCTAGATTGATATTTCAGTACAGTGTTCTCTGCAGAAACAATATACGCAATATCATGTTGTGTCTGGAAAGGAAGAGGAGGGACGATGAAGGTGGTTCCCCAGCTCTGAACTGGCAGGAGCTGCTCAACAACATGATCACAGGCTGTGAACTTGACAGCACAGATATGTCCACTCAAGACAGCCACCGGTTTGGTGGATTCAATTCTGCTGCCTGATAAATCTTCTGTGCTTTGAAGTTGAATTGCTTCGAATGCCTTGAGGTCAGTCACCAAGGTGGACCCAGCACGGTAAACTTCATTTTTGAAAGTTACAGTGCCTTTTAGGTGGATAATTACTGATGTGAGATCCTCATGAGCTACAACAGCAAACTCTTTTAAATTTAGAGATGAATCTTCTGTTGGGGTGATCACATAATATAACTGTCCCAGCTGGTCAATGGGATAGATAACTGTACCACCAACTGAAGCAGATACATCACTATAGGAGGAGACCGAAATATGTTGGTCAGCTTCAATCAGCACTGCCTTATTATAGATGTCACTCCCCTCCATTTCTAAGGAGAGTGGCAATTCAATGGAAGTGAGTTCTCCTTCATTAATGGTTCTGTGTATTTGTTCGGTCTTTGTTGACACTGTAATATTTGTTGCAGGATGATATCCAGAGATGTACAGCTCCAGTTTTTTACTCTGGTAATTGAAATAATTGAATATGAAGGCGGTAAGAAATTTCTTCCCCCGGGAACTTACATTACAGGTACCTGAAAGAGAAAAGGACTCTTAATAGAGGATAAATCTGCTTGTGCATTTGGATAGGATGAAAAATTTAAAGTGACGGCGGTTAGTCAATAGATTGCCATAAGGGCAAATTATAAAATTGGAATTAAACATTGAAATCCTCTTTCTTCAATGAATCCGTATTTGCAAAGATACATTGGTTGGGAGAGATTTTCAGAAAAGCAACATGGAATATATTAATTTGTCATTCCATTTCCAAGTGAGTATTTGAGACATGGAAGATATCATTTTGCCAACCCATTTCCAAGGCAGAGGAACATGGGGAAAGAAGGTGAAGGATTTGATCCAAGAAGAGTTTATTTCTCTTAATGACTCTGTGACTCTGCTGTTACATTGGGAAGAGTTGCATTAAAGTTACAGCTCTGTCCGTGTTGTATCAACCTCTGAGAACTTCAGTCAGGTTTCTTTTATCAGCCCTTGAGGGAACTCAGCCCTATCCTTTCCTTCCATGTCCACTTTTAGAGCCCCCATGTAGGGAAAATAATGTTCTGGTTTCGCTCATTATGCAATATGGCCAATAATGTACTATGAAACATTCAATATAGGGGCTCAATCTGATGAAGATTGAACATGCTTGACTTGGAGCAGTGTTTCTCAACCTTGGCAATTTTAAGACATGTAGACTTCAACTCCCAGAAGTTTGGAAGCTGAAGTCCACGTGTCGTAAAGTTACCAAAGTTGAGAAACACTGATTGAAGAATAATCTCGGCTAAATATTGTAAGCCATTGACATCAATGTACTGGTGAATATCTTCCTTAATGTTCACAGTGTTATTTCTTAGCCCACTCACATATATATTCCGATTTTTTTAAGGGGGGGGGGGAATTGAATGACTATGGGGTTAGCAAATTGCAAACTAAAGCCTTATTTCCTGCCCCAACTTTTACTTGGAATGAAATTGGTGGGATACAAACTGATCGTCTTAAGAAACAAAATGGCAGAGAGCTTGAAGAGACAGCGGGAAGCAACTTCAAGGGTTTTCTACTTGGCAATTAGTGTTTGGTATACTGGTTGGCTTTGCCTATCATAGCAGTCACTTTAGAGCAGCCTGTTAGAACCTGGATAATATATCCTCATTTTCTCAAATGTCCCCATAACTGACTTAGTCTGCCAGTCATGTGCTCCAGTGTTTTTCAACCTTGGCCATTTCAACATGCATTCTTCAAGACAGCTGGCTGAGGAGTTGTGGGAGTCCACACTGTCTTGGACTATACATTAGTACTCAACCTACAATTGTCTTTCACTGAGGATACATAGCCAGTGAACATAAAGGAATGAATGCTTACCCTTCACACAGGACTGGACTCCCTCTTGAAGCCTGCAGTTTTCATCAGCGGCACAAGAGTGGGCCTCACATAGGAGCCCTTGACCAGGAACGCAAGTACACTTTTTCTGGCATGTATTCAGCAGAACTGTCTCATGGGGCTGGTAGGAAGAAATAGAGATTTTATGAATTACATCATATACATATATCAATGGGATATAAATTTTATTTAATCATATTATTTATTGGAATTTATTTTTATATTATTACTATATTACTTATTATTATTATTACTTATTACTATAACCATGTTACTTGTATCCTTCAATTATACTGTTTTTACTTGTTTCCTAGTATGATTTGATAGCTTATAAGTAACCTTGACTACCACTAAGTGTTGTATTTTTTTATTCTTGAGGAATGTATTTTATTCTCCTTATGTACACTGAGAGCCTATGCACCAAAGACAAATTCCTTGTGTGTCCAATCACACTTGGCCAATAAAGAATTCTGTTCTATTCTATTCTGAGTGGCATGGTGGCCTAAGAGGTGGAGCTCTTTCCTCACAATTAGGAGGCTCTGACTTTGATCCTAGGTACCGTAGCAGCAGATATTCCTCTCTTATTATTATTTTCTTTGAGTTCATTTATGACCTTAGATTTTAAAAAAGGTAAGTTTTTTAAAAAGTTCCCAATAGAAAAAAATATCTGTCCGATTTTCATAATTCCCAATAAATTCATTTAGATACTGTCAATGTAGAAGGAATATCCATGGAAATAATCACCAGTAGGTATATCAGGAAAAGAATACTATATATACTCGAGTATAAGCCTAGTTTTTCAGCACATTTTTAATGCTGAAAAAAGCCCCCCTCGGCTTATATTCGAGTGAGGAAAAATGCCTTTTTTCCTGCAACCTGTTTTGGCTTCCAGGGGCTGCAGGGAGGCTTGCTAAGGCCAAAATAAGGTGTGGGGGGTGCCGGCGCCCCCCTCCCGTGCCCCATTTTGGCTTCCAGGAGCTACACGGAGGCTTGCTAAGGCCAAAAAGAAAGAGAGAAAAGAAAGAAAGAGACAAAGAAAGAAAGAAAGAGGGGGAAAAAAGAAAGGGAGAGAGAGAGAGAGAGAATGCAGGTATCTCTTAACAGAGGCTTGAATTTGCCTGAAATTAGATCAAACCCTACATCACTTAACCCAATGTATCAGATTAAATTGTTATTGAATTATTTTTGATATATATATTACATTCTCTTGTGTAATTTAGTTATAGTGTAGTTTACACTATGCACTTACAGAGCTAGTTTACTGTTTTTCTTTGAAATAAATATTCAGAAACATTTAACCTACTGATGCCTCAATTAATGTAATGTTATTGGTATTTATTTTTATTTTGAAATTTACTAGTAGCTGTTGCATTTCCCATCCTAGGCTTATACTCAAATCAAAAAGTTTCTCAGTTTTTTTGTGGTAAAATTCGGTTCCTCGGCTTATATTCGGGTTGGCTTATACTCGAGTATATCGGTACTTTAGATTCTTATTCAGTGTTTGACGGAACCATTTGTGGTTTTAAGCCACTCTGAGCCATTTATGCCTAACATAATACTAAAAATATTTCCTTTTCTGAAAGAATAAACTGAACGGAAGTTCATCAGTAAATTTTTTTTAAAAAAAAATTGATCATGAAAAATCATAGGTTTCCTCATACATGCACATATATCTCTTGTGCTGGATAATGTGACCTGCATGTTCACATTTGTTTAGTGATTATTTAAAGATACAACAGCATTAAAAAAAAAGTGACTCCTGACCTGCTTTCACACTTATGATTGTTGTAGCATATTCATGCTTGCATTCCCATGGTCACATGATCAAAATTTGTGTCCTTGGCAACTGCATGACAGCCGTTTCTCCCTTGATTTGTAACACTCCCACCTGGCATCTGACAAGCAAAGTCAATGGGGGAAGCCAGGTTTTCCCAGTGACGGCACGGTTCACTTAACAGTTGCAGTGATTCATTTAATGAATGTGGCCAAACATGTTGCAAAATGGGCACAAGTCACTTAACAACTGCCTTGCTTAGCAACAGAAATTGTGGTTGTAAGTTGAGGGCTATCTGTATATTTGCTAACCTTGTAGTTGTGTCCATCTTGGGAACAGCCACAGCTTTCCACAGAAACACAGGAAAGGCCATCAAAGAAGAAGCCGGCATCACACTGGCATCCTGTCGCACAGGTCTCTGGGCAAGGATCAGGGTCATTGAACTTGGCACAAGTAGTGGGGCACAGGTTGGCACAGACCCTGTAATGGCTGTTGACTGGGCAGCTTGAAACTACATTGGAAATATACATATGTATATTAGTTGAAATTCCCTGGGTGCTACTCAAGGCAGAGGAAAATGGAATAAAGTGGATGTAGCTACCAATTGAAGGTAGAATGGCTGTGATGGAAGATAATATGTATGGAGACACCGCACGAAGCGGTGGGGTGGACAATTGCAAGTGGGGAACAGAATGATTGTACTGCTCTGATGCTTCACAGGATTCCCTTAAAGGAACTGAGATTTATACATCTTTATTTGGAGATCATTTTAAACCGAGCTTTCAATGGGATAGTCTCCAAAGGACTCTTCATTCATGAGCTTTGTCTTATCATAAAATCAACTCAGGACATATGAGCTGAGCTGGCATGCCGAGCTGAGCTGGCATCCCTCTCTCCATCCATCCATCCATCCATCCATCCATCCATCTATCCATCCATCATCTCTCTCTCTCTCTCCCTCTCTCCCTCTCTCTCTCCCTACCTATCTACCTACCTATCTATTTATCCTTCATATTTCTTAACTGCCCATCTCCCTTGGGCTCAAGCTACAATTGCTTTTCACTGAGATACACAGCCAGTGAACATAAAGGAATGAATGCTTACCCTTCACACAGGACTGGACTCCCTCTTGAAGGCTGCAGGTTTCATCAGCGGCACAAGAGTGGGCCTCACATAGGAGCCCTTGACCAGGAACACAAGTACACTTTTTCCGGCAATTGTTCAGCAGAACTGTCTCATGGGGCTGGTAGAAAGAAACAGATTTTCTGAATTACAACATATGCCTATATTGATTTTAGGGATAGATGGTAAATTTTATTTAATCGTATTATTTATTTGAATTTATTATAACTTTGGTTCACATCATGTTCTTCATTCCATGAGTCCCCAATGCAAAAAAAAATGTGTGTATCATTTTCCTATTTTCCAATAAATTCATTCAGATATGGTCAATGTAGAAGGAATATCCAATCCATGCAAAAAATCACCTGTAGTATACTTCAGATTCTTATTCATTGTTTGGTGGAACCATTTGTGGTTTTAAGCCACTCTGAACCATTTAAAATCTCAACTGCATAACATTAAAAGCCTCCCTTTTTACCACCCTGTAATCCCTTAATTTGGGGTAGAGTCGGGGAGACTGATTGAAGCTGAGCATTTACTGGCCGTATGCCCTTCCTGATGCCTATGTGGAGCTCACAGCAGATATTTTCTCTTTGCGCCCAAATCTGCCATTACCTAGGATTGAATTCTCAACCTTCCAAGCAGGAGGTGACTGCCTTCACCACTAAACTACCACACTGCACCTGGTGACCATTCTAAGTTATAATAGCAGTGACAAAAGTTACTTATGACCTGTTTTCACACTTATGACTCTTGCAGCATCCCCATAGTCATGTCATCAAAATTTATGTGCTTCACAACTGGCATGTATTTATGACAGAAGCACTGTCTCGTGATTACCATTTGTAACTTCCAGCTGGCTTCTGATAAGCAAAGTCAATGTGGGAAGCCATGATTCACTTCACCAGTAGAGTGATTCGCTTAACAAAGTTAGCAAAAGGTCATAAAATGTTTAATAATTTGTTTAACAACTGCCTTGTTGAGCAACAAAAATGTTGGGCTTTACTGTGGTCATAAGTCAAGGATCATCTGTATATTCACTAACCTTATAGTTGTGTCCATCTTGAGAACAGCTACAACTTTCCACAGAAACACAGGAAAGGCCATCAAAGAAGAAGCCGGCATCACACTGGCATCCTTTCGCACAGGTCTCTGGGCATGAATCAGGGTCATTGATCTTGGCACAAGTAGTGGGGCATAGGTTGGCACAGACCCTGTAATGGCTGTTGACTGGGCAGCTTGCAACTAATTGGAAAAATATACATATGTATATTAGTTGAAATTTCCTGGGTGCTACTCAAGGCAGAGGAAAATGGAATGAAGTGGACGTAGCTACCAATTGAAGGTAGTGTGGCTGTGATGGAAGATAATATGTATGGAGACACCACACGAAGCTAGTGGGGTGGACAATTGCAAGCAGGGAACAAAATGATTGTACTGCTCTGATGCTTCACAGGATTCCCTTTAAGGATCTGAGACACAGGTTCCGTCTTTATTTAGAAGCTTTTTGAAATGGGGCTTTCAATATCAATTTCCAAGGGAGTCCTCAGACATGAACTTAGTCCTGTCTTAGAATTAGCTTTGGACCTATGAGCCGAGCTGGCTTTGAAAGCTGAGTTGATATATGGCGGGATATACCCTTACTGATGTGATCCCGACTCCCGAGCCTGTCCTAACAGAGGAAGAGGACTCAGAAGGTGATGGGGAGGAACTGATAAGGCCTCCCTTTCCAGGACCCTCCTCTCTGGCAATGCCTCGGGTTCCATCCGAAGGCCAAGAGGAGCAGCCTGGGATATGCCAGGAGGAAAGCATATCAGAACAACAATAGATAGGGAGCAAAGATGATGAATCCTGGCTTGATCCCAGGCAGCATCAAAGGGAGAAGCGTGCGCAGGAATGAAAGAGGCGTGGGAGGGCCAGAGATTGAGCTGAGTCACTGAGCCACACCCCACAAGGAATAAAAGTGGGTGTGATTGCTCTTCAGGCTTTGTGACGGTCAAAGTTAAAAACCTGAGAGTCACATTGTGTTACCTGAAATCTGGCTTGTGCATTTTGGATTGGACCTTGGTTAACTCTTGGATTACTTTTTGCTACGGAACCGGGCTGAGGAGAAACTCTCTCTCTTGCTGACTGTGAGTGAAAACTGACTTGGCAGGCATTTCGCAGTTTACTGACAAAACTCTTATCTGCAAGGGTTTTTAGTCTGATTGCTTAATAAAATCTTGGCAGGCGTGCCTGGTTGTGTGTTTGCCTGTGTGGGGAAGGGAGACAGAACACTTACACTTTCTAATCAGTCATTCCAATTTTCTCAACAAGCTACCACATTGTGTAACAAACAGTGTGTGGGTGGAAAAAGGAGAGCCTTTAGTGATTTACCTCATGCTCTTTTTTAGGAAACTGAAAGCTAAGGAAAAGTTAAAGCCAAAGAGGCCATCTGTGTCAAAATCGAACAGCTCTCTCTCAACCAGGGGGGGGATGGATACTACATCATCTATCTCCAGTCTACAACCCAGTCCTTTCAACAGTTCCAAGAAGGCTCCACACCCACTTGTACTACTCAGGTGACCCTGATGACAGAGATAAACCTTCAGGTGGCCTCAATGACTCTCTAAAAGAATGCAAATGTCCAGCTGTTTACAAGGAGTATAAATCCTTCCATTCCCCACCATCCAGTCAGAGTTGAAGAAGTTTCTTGGATGAGAAGCAAAACATCTTCAAAGAAAAACCAGAAAGTCCAGGTGCCTCTTGAAAAAAGCACCTTCGAGACAACCATGACCTGGATAACTGAGAATCTCCATAGACACTAAAAGTTAAAGAATTTTCATTACTTCAGGATCTGGGGTGACTGCGGTGAGAGTATTTATTTATTTATTTATTGGTCCAATTTATATGCCGCCCTTCTCCGTAGACTCAGGGCGGCTTACAATGCATTATAGCAATAGCCTGCGTACTTTTTTTGTATATATCTGCTTGTTAGGGCTTTCGGGGGGCCCTAAGCGGTGTTGTTCTATACAAAGTCAGTTTATTGCCCCCACAATCCGGGTCCTCAATTTACCTACCTCGAAAGAATGGAAGGCTGAGTCAACCTTGAGCCTGGTGAGATTCGAACTTGCACTAATTGCAGGTAGCTGGCAGCTAAGTGCTAGCACTTAACAGCACTTTAATCCGTTGCACCACCGAGGCTCTTCACTTGCATTCTCGTAATACTGTAGCTAGAGGGAAGGTATGGAATGGGTGAGTGATCTCTGAGAAGTTAAATATCTTCATGGATTTATGAGGAGACTTACCTGAAGAACAAAGAGCAGCAGTACCATAGCCATCAGATTTACCACCTCCAAAGACGAAAAGTCCAAATGGAGTGTTCTCATGTTCCACTAGCTGGGCATGATCTGTTATCGCCACATCTTGTTCGGCCCATGAATATTCGGTGCCTGGGATCTGTGTCCACTGGATCGTCTGTTCTCCCCATTTGATCCTACCGGACTCTGACGATTTGGCTATAATCATAGCATGATTTGTGAAGTCCTTCATTCCATAAATGCGGTATGAATTGCAATAGCATGTTATGGCAGGGATATTCATGAGGAAAGGGTCATAGAAATTGTTTCTTCTTTCAGCACCAGTAAAAAAAAGAAGGACTTGGATTCCAGCATCAGCAGAGATAAAAAGTGGTTGAGAGGCCTGGATCTCAAGTTGAACCACTTCTCCAGCCACCAGAGTACGGGATTCTTTTTTGGAGTCAGATTGATATTTGAGTAAAGTGTTCTCTGCAGAAACAATATACGCAATATCATATTGTGTCTGGAAAGGAAGAGGAGGGGCAATGAAGGTGGTTCCCCAGCTTTGAACTGGCAGGAGCTGCTCAACAACATGATCACAGGATGTGAACTTGACAACACAGGTATGTCCACTCAAGACAGCCACGGGTTTGGTCGATTCAATCCTGGTGCCTGATAAATCTTCTGTGCTTTGCAGCTGAATTGCTTCAAAGGCCTCCAGCTCAGTCACCAAGATGGACCCAGGACGGTAAACCTTGCTTTTGTATCTCACAGTGCCTTTCAGGTGGATGGTCACTGTTGTGAGATCCTCATGGGCTATGACAGCGAATTCTTTTGCACCATCTCCTGTGGGGGTGACCACATAATATAACTGTCCCAGCTGGTGGATGGGATAGGTGATTGTTCCATCACTTGTTATTGGCACGTAGTTGTAGGAGATGACAGAAATGTCTTGGTCAGCTTCAATCAGCACCGCCTTTTTAAATTTGTCACTCCCCACCATTTCTAAGGACAGTGGTAATGGAATATAAATGACTTCTCCTTCATTGATGGTTTTGTGTAGTATCGTATTGCTTGTCGACACTTTAATATTTGTGGCAAAATTATATCCAGAGATGTACAGTTCAAGCTTTTGACCAGATTGCCCATGGTTGTAATTCTGCATGAAGGCAGTAACAAAACTCTTCCCCCGGGAACTTACATGACAAGTTCCTGAAACAAAGAAAGACTCTTAGAGGAGGATAGATCTGCTTGTGCATTAAATTGGGATACTTCCCTGTCTGTTCTTCTTGTTTCTGGTTGTCAGAAAGTCCAGAATAAAGCCCAGGAAAATAAGAGCCAATGGCAACTTCTGAGTTCCAACCCCCAGGCAGCAACTTTACCCTTTTATCACTCCATCATCCCCTTCTCCCCCATCTATATTTAAAAAATATATCAATCACATCTACTTTGGTGACACTGCAACACCTCCCTCCATGCCCATGTGGCCTTCAGACAGGGCAGTATGTCACAGTATGGCCCTGAGTATCTTTTACTGTTGGTATGATTGGTTTAAGCCAATATGCACATTTCATCTTTTTCCATATGTTTGGATTATCTTCCCTGTGGATAAATATCCTGAGAATCATATTTTAAGATACCTCTGAACCATTAGAACCCCTTTCAGCCATCATTCTGAAATTCTGGTTACCTTTCTGAACACATCTCATGACTCCTTCTTGGGACTCACAGGTCTCCTCAGCGGCACAGCTGTGGTCAGTACAGATCAGCTCCTCACCTGGGATGCAAGTACATTGCTGCTTGCAAGCATTCAACAGAACCATCTCGTTGCGCTGTTGTCAAAATGGAAAGACAAAATAACAGAACAGAATCAAAGCTGATTTCTGATCTACAACAATGAGAAATCCGACTTGTAAATGCAATTCACCCAAATGTTCTGAATAGATGTATCTGTGAGACTTTCACATAAATCTAAGATAACTACGTAAGGGGGAAGGAAAGAAAGAGAGAACAAAATGAAGAATAATTATTTGCACACTGTTCACAATGGATTAAAATCTACATAAAGAGAGAATTAGAAGAAAAAGATATGAAAAGATAAAAGTGAAAAATTCTAAAAGTCAAAGAAAAAGAAAAAAAGAGAAAAGTATCTAAAGAAGCTATTTATGTTCTTGCTTACAGTAGTTACAAACATGGTTACAATTATCATTTCCACTGTGCCAAATTACATATCATGGTTTCCTTCTTCCCATGAACAATCCCTTTTAATCAGTATACCTCAACTTCACCAATTCATCTTTGTCCATTTTCAGCAAAAATCCATAAAGGATTTCAAGTCTTTTATAAGAAATCATTGTTGTTCTTAAAAGTACAGCATTTTGTATCACTTTGATGCACGACTCTAAATAATGTAAGTAAATACAAACATTCTATTGCAATGTGAAAGCCCTGAAAAATTATCAGTTGGGAGATCACAAAGTACAAAGTCAAGAAGGATCAGATGTCATCATTTAGAGGGAAAACCCTGAGCTTCAGATGTATAAAAAATATTTATCTCTTGCAGTCCAGTCCTTACAGTTTCATCTCTTTCGGATTTGTCTTTGAATTTATCAAAGATGATAAATTCTTAAAGATCACAATGAAGGGATACTGAGAAATTGGGGAACATGATTCCACATACTCTGAAGAACAACCACCATCAAAATTTATCTGTCATTCATTGAGCAGGACTAATGTTTTAAACATTTTATTGCATTGTGGTTTTATTTGATGAGCCACCCAGAGTTCCTGTGGATAGAGCAGTGGTGGGTTGCCCCCGGTTCGCACCAGTTCTCTAGAACCGGTAGTAAAACTGGTGGGATGCTCCGCCCACTGACCCCGATGTCATGAAAATGCTTCTGTGCATGCGCAGAAGAGCGCACACGCACGAGCAAAGAGAGAGCGTGCGCACAGTCCCGTTGCGAACTGGTAATAAAGTTAAGTAGAACTCACCCCTGAGATAGAGTTCCTGTGGATAAAAGGATGGCTATCTCAAATTATTTAATGAATAAATTTAATAAGTAAAGGCAGCAACAACAGAGAGTACAGGAATAAATCCCAAACATAATTACTTGATAATAGTGTCCATTGCTGAAGCACCCACACTCTTCTTTGGGAATACAATCAATGCCATCCGATAAAAACCCATCATCACACTGGCAGCCCTCTGTGCAGGTCTCTGGACATGGCTCAGCATCTGTGACGTTGGTACAGTGGTTGGAGCAAGTGTCAGTGCAGACTTCATAGTGACTGTTGGCTGGACAGGTCATAGCTAAACGGAAGGAAGAGACAGGAAATCATAATTGCCTAGTCAAGATGAGAAGAAAGAAGGCAGACAATCTTGGGTACCTCTTGGTAAGCAGAGAAGAAAACGAGATCCATGGAAGGAAAGGAACAGGTCCCAAAGGTGCTTTTTCAATAGACAACTGGACTTTCTTGTTTTTCTCCAAAGACATTTCATTTCTCATCCAAGAAGCTTCTTCAGCTCTTTTTCAGGGACAAAGCTGAAGAAGCTTCTTGGATGAGAAGCAAAACGTCTTCAAAAAAAAACTCCAAGAAAGTCCAGTCGCCTCTTGAAAAAGCATCTTTGGGACAACCAGGACCTGGATGACCGGGAATCTCTATAGACGAAAGGAACAGGTCACTGATAGGATTTTTTTCTTAGCCATGTCAACAATTTTTTCCAGCTAGATGCCTTCAAGAATGTTACAGTTTCAGCTCTCTAATTTCCAATCACTTCTTGCGATTATCAGCTTGGAGTTGATAGATCTAAAACTATACTGAGCACTGCCCAGAGCTGATTGTACATAGAGTTGGAAAAGGAAGTCCCAATCTTTTTAGATCAGATTATTTTCTTATTTGAAACATGCTTAAAGTCACATAAAAACCCCACATTTATTAATGTTAGATGCTGTCAGATTCAGGAACTTTAAGAAAGGTTAGAACTGATTAGTTAGCCAGCTGATTGCCATAAAATGAGAATTAAATATTAAAATCCTTTCTTCAATGCATATAAAAAAAGAAAGGACAAACAATAAGTAGAAGTTTCCAGAGGACCAACATGGAAGAAATGAATTTGTTAGTCTACTTGCAAGTCAGTGTGGAAACAAAAGTCAGAGGGACCCATGAAGTTGGAAGATATAGAGTCAGAACTGAGAAAAGTTAAAAATGTTGCCCTTAATGGTTCTGTGGATGCCAAATGTTGTCATGAAAACTCTTCTAGACTTGCAATAGAGGTGTAGCTCTGGCCACATTGTGCCCATGGAATGTTGCAACTGTCATAAGTACAAGCCTGTTGTCAAGTAACCAAATCACATGGCCACAGGGGTGCTGGGAAGACCAGAACTTCAAAGACCTTGTCATAACCACCATTCATTCAGTGCCATTGTTCCTTTAAATGGTCACTGAATCAGTAGTTGTTAATCAAGGACTACCTGTATATTGATTTTCCATATATACAGAAACTTATATTTGTACTCCATAACCCCTCTTATTTCTTGAAAGTAATATTACGCTTTTAAATACTTATCGGAGAAGCAAACAGCTGTGAGCCTTAACTATGCATGCTACCAGAGCAGGCTTTCTCAACCTTGGCAGCTTTAAGATGTGTGGACTTCAACTCCCAGAATCCCCCAGCCAACATGGCTGCCTGGGGAATTCTGGAAGGTTGTTTTTTTTTTTTAAATTTGATTTATAGGCCGCCCTTCTCCGGAGACTCGGCGGCTTACAATGCGCTAAGCAATAGCCTTCATACTTTTGTATATTTATACAAAGTCAGCTTATTGCCCCCACAAACTGGGTCCTCAATTTACCTACCTTAGAAAGGATGGAAGGCTGAGTCAACCTTGAGCCTTGGTGAGATTCGAACCGGCAATAATTGCAGGCAGCTGATGTTAATAACAGGGCTTTAGACCACTGTACTATCCAAGTTGAAGTCCACACATCTTAAAGCTGCCAAGGTTGAGAAAACTGTACTCAAGTATCATACTGTGACACTCTAAAGCAGGCCCGGTTTAGCAAAGAGGAAAAAAGTCCCAATACGTCATGTGACAGAGCCATGACGTTGCGAGTTTGACACCGTTGCTCTAAGGATAGTTTCCAAGGCTTATTCCCATATGCATCCCACTCGACTGGTTTAATCCTTCAATGAACTATAAATCATATGGTATAAAAGAGCTCTTGTCCAGGCAAATACGATATAGAGCTCCTTTCAGCAAAAATGCAAACCCACACAATCGGAAAAACTCACAAAATTAAAGGTATTAAATCTGACAATACTTACAGGTGATACAATGATCCTGTGAGCCATAGCCATCATACTGTGAAAATCCAAGGATGAAGACCCCAAGTGGAACACGAAGACCCTCTGAAGAAAGAATACCTCCTCCTCTAGCCAAGCTGTATTCAGTCCAATAGTATTCTGTGTCTGGGACTGATTTCCACTGGCTTTTTGCAAAGGTCTTCCTCTGAATTTTAATTCCAGTGGGATCGGAGGTTTTGGCTACGATGATAGCATAATTATCCAACTGCTTCATGGAAAGAAGATCATATGATCTGCAAAAGCTTGTAACCGCTGGGATATTGAGTAGCAATGGTCCATGGCCTTGGCTTTCACCACCAGTAGAGAAGTAAAGCACCTGGATTCTAGCACTGGCGGAAATAGAAACTGGCTCAGAAGAATATTTGTTTAACTGCATGACTTCTCCAGATTCCAGGGTCTGGGAGCTGAGCACATCCCCATGTCGGTATTTGAGATAAGTGTTTTGGGAAGCTGTTATATACAGTGTGCCATCCCTGTCTTGGAAAGGGAGCGTAGGAACAATGAAGAAGGCGCCCCAGCTTGAACTGGGCAGCAGCTGTTCATAAACCTGGTTGCAGGCGTTGTCTTTCGTAATACAGCTGTGTCCGCTGAAGACAGCCACAGGTTCTTTTGATTCAATTCTGGTACCTGATAAATCATCTGAGCTTTGCAGCTGAAGTGCTTGGAACGCCTCAAGATTAACAGAAAGTTTACTTCCTGCAGGATAAGACTGTCCATTGAAAAGCACATCTCCTTTTAGGGAAACATCAACATCAGTGGCAGTTTCCTGAGCTACAATGGCAAATTCCTTGAAACCATCTGTGTTGCTAACATTTGGAGTTACCACATGATACACTCTACCTAGCTGGTGGAATGGGAGCACAAGAGTAGTGCCAACCGAAGGTCCTCTCTCATGCTGGGCAAAGACTGAAATGTCTTTGTTAGCTTCAATGAACACAGGCATATCGAAATAATTTGATCCACTCATCTCAAATGTTTTTGGGATTTTAACTGTTGCTGTATTTCCTTTGCTGATTACAAATGTTCTCGAGAACATATGCTTGCTTACTGACACTTTGGTAACAGTTGAGGGATGATGGCCAGTGATGAGCAGCTGGTATTTAATGTCAGGTGGATTGTGTTGGTACTTCTGGTGGTCTTGCATGAAAGCCATGACAAATTTCTTTCCACGAGGACTTGGTATTTGGGAATCTAGAAGAGAAAACAAAGATCATAGTCATGTTTCTCTCATGCTTTGGGAGCAGTTTCTCTCAAAGCTGCTTTTTCAAGAGGCAACTGGACTTTCTGGTTTTTCTTCTCTCAAATAATTGCACAAGAAGTGACGAAAGCAGACTTTCAAAGACATAAAATTGGTAACTGTTGTGTAATGAAGTAAAAAAATATTCTTTTTGAGGGAGAGATACAAATAGCTCTTGTTCTGCTATCCGGCTGTTCTATCAGACTGTTTGCTTGTAACTGGACAAGAACCAGCTCTCAGAGTATTATTAAGAAAGGTACTGAAAATCAGGGCTAAACTTACCACCTCAGATGATCGATCCTGTCATCTGATGATGTCCTGACAACATCATCCTCATGTTGTCCTGGGGTGACAACTTGAGGATGATGGAGAAAGACTGATCATAAAGATTTAGCTTAAGCAAAGCTTAACCATAATAACCACATGAACATAGCCTTTTTTGGGGGGAGAGGTAGGATAAAAATGGTTTGCTTTTGACGAACAATTTATCAACACTTTTTTAAAACTATTGCTCTAAAGCAGGGGTGTCAAAACAAGGCCCTGGGGCCAGATCCAGCCCATGGAATGCTTAGATCTGTCCCACAGGACCAACCTGGAAACAGCAAAGGACTGGCCCGCAAGTGCCTCTGCCAGCAAAAATAGAGCTCTGGGGACCCACGCATGCCCCCCCCCACATTTTCACTGGCAGAGGGCAGCAGGAGGCCGTTGCGTATGAAAATGGAGCCCAGAGGGTTTCAAGAGGCCCACCAACCCCGACATGAATGATGTCAAACTGGCCACGTCCACCCTGGCCATGTCCCCATCCCAGCGAGGTCAAACACAACTCTGATGCAACCCTTAATGAAACGGAGTTTCCCCCATAGCTCAGTGCTCCCCGGGAGTTTCCCTGTGGTGTTTTTAAAGTGGTGTTTTCTTTCTGTGGACAGGTCTCTGTGGCCTAACAAAACCTGCTCCAGGATTCACCAGGCCTTCATTCTCGAAGTGGCTTTGGAGAAGGCTCTGCAGCCTTCAAAACCATGCAAAAGCACACCCCGTTCAGAGGCCCTGGAGAGCCCGTGAGAGCACCTCCATTCTCACATGGCCTCCACAATGACCTCTAAAACTCCTGGGACAATGGGGCATGCTTTTGAGAAGAGTTGATGGGGGTTGGCGAACTGGGGTGCCACCCAAAATGTCACGATGTGTCTGTCACCTTTGACACATGAGGGTCATAGGTCTGCCATCACTGTGCTAGAGGGATAGTAACCTTAAAATGATTTTGAGGAGAGATAGTTCCAAGCTCAGCTTTCCCTCCATGTGTGGGCAAATACAGAGAGACCACAAAATTCCTTACACCCATTTGAAACAACAGAAGTATATATAAAACAGTCCAGTTTACTCACCACATATTTGTGCCAAACCTGCCAAAAGGAACAGAAACAGTCTGCTCAGTGCCATACCTACAAAAGGAGAAGAGATTAAGGATTTTTTTTCCTCTGCACCCCCAGATCCACTGGGGACACCAAGCCCAGCTATCACCTTGCAGACCTCATTGTAACTGGTATGAAATCACAAGAAGGTGAAACTATGATAATATTATCACCTCTTTTCCTCTATATGTTATTTGTCCCTCTCTTGCCATATTATACAAGATATCCTTCACTTTTTTCCTCGCGAACCTCATGTGGACTTCCCTGAGGAGCCTATTTCTCCTAGCGTAATTTGTTTGTACCCTATAAACATCATCCAGCTCTCAGATAATTTCTTGTTTATCCTGTTGGAGTATTTCCGCAATCAATTCTGCCATCTTTTCCCCCAAGTCGTCTTCTCTGTCTTCTATGACATTTTGAAAGGGCAGATAGAATGATGCCCTGTCCATTTCTAATTGGATTAATGAGTCCTCTAAATCCTTATTCTGCATTGTCAACGTCTGGTCAACCGTGTCTATTTTCTTCTCATTTTGTTCAATTCTTTGTTCCGCCTTCTGGATCCTTTGTTCATTATTAAATATAGCAACTTGAAACTCGTTCATCTTCTGGTCCAGTGCATGAATATCTGTTTTTAGTTCGGTGTGATTATTCAACATTTTCTCCTGCATGGCCATCATTGTTTCTTGTATCAGCGTCAGTGATGACTGTACCGTTTACAGAGATGGTGCTGCTGTGAGTTTTTCCATTTTAAGTAACCCTTCTGTTGATTTCTGTGTGGCTGGGAAAGTCATAGTTATGATGGGATTTGAGGGTGTCTTTTTTCCAGTTTTCAAAATCGTTGACGACATGCTTGTCATTTCTTTCAGAATTTTTTTTTCCTCTAATTATCCTCTCAATATTTCTCCAGATTCTCATTCACTAGTAATCACCTCTGCTTTGTCTGGAGTTATGTATTGTTTTAGCGTCCTACTATCTTTCCTAATTCCAGATATGAGAAAGGTCCACTAATCTGTCAGTATCTTTCTGACAAAACTTTGGTTACGATGTTAGTTGTAACAGTTAATTAATTATGGTTAATTATGGTTAGTTAATTAATTTATATCTAATTAATTTAACAGCTAATAATTGATCAGGTAGTAAAAATTGATTGTACTTGCAAATAATAAATTTAAATCCTCTGAACACAAAAATTATCTAACCTTCCCTAATGTCTTAAATCACTCTGGTCCCCTCCCCCAAAAATACAATTTATGGTCTATGTCTTAATTTCCTATATCTTACTTAATTCTTATAGTTAATTTAAAATACAAAAGCAATTGGTGACTTTCAGTCCATTCCCTTCTCAGCCTCACATGAGAAGACAGGACAAACCCCTCATCAGGAGTCATGAGTGGATTGAAGATATCGCTCCCAAGTATAACTATTATTAATGATGATGGTTCTGGGGCACATTATGCAATGATCCACCTCTCTGGAGGAGGCTCTGCTGCTGGGAAAGATGGAAGGAAAAAGGATGACCAGCAGTAAAGTGACAATGGGACACCCATGGAAGACCAGAGAAAACCAAAGTGATCATTAAGAATGGTACCAATTTGATGGCAGATCAATAATCAGTCGATGATATTTAAAGGCACACCAAAAATAGTCTTTATTTTTTGAATATTTGGTTCAATATGTTGACACTGGTATCAATAGGAGGGCAACACAAGAGATGCTAGAAGTTTCTAGAAGGAAAGGGGTTACATACAGTGTGTTATTAGGCGTCCCCTTGAGGGTGTTAGGCAAATCTACCCGGAGATTAAAAAGCCCGCCAAAAGTTAAGGTAGCTGGTGAGGTGAATTTAGCCAGTCAATCAGAATAGCTGATGTATTGTATGAACTGCATGAAATACCTGTTGTGAGGAGATTTGGTGCACTTGCTTTAAGACATTAGTTCTGAGCATACAGTTGCAAGAAAAAGTATGTGAACCCCTTGGGATTATGTGGAGTTTTGCATGAATTGGTCATAAAATGTGCTTTGAACTTCATCTAAGTCACAACAATAGAAGAACAGTGTCTGCTTAAAATAATACTACACAAACATTAGATGTTGCCATGGTTTAATTAAACATAACATGTAAACATTCACACTGCAGGGAGGAAAAAGTATGTGAACCTTTGAACTTAATAACTGGTTGACCTTCCTTTGGCAGCAATAACCTCAACCAAATGTTTCCTGTAGTTGCAGATGAGACCTGCACAATGATCTGGAATAATTTTGGACCACTCCTCTTCACAAAACTGTTTCAGTGTAGCAATATTCTTGGGATGTCTGGTGTGAATCGCTCTCTTAAGGTCATGCCACAGCATTTCAATCGGATTGAGGTCAGGACTCTGACTGGGCCACTCCAGAAGGCGTATTCTGTGCTGTTGAAGCCATTTTTTGGTTGAAATACTTTTATGCTTTGGGTCATTGTCCCGTTGCATCACCCATCCTCTGCGGAGCTTCAGTTGGCAGACAGATGGTTGTATATTTTCCTGCAAAATGTCTTGATAAACTCTGGAATTCATTTTCCCATCAATGACAACAATCCGTCCAGGCCCTGAGGCAGCAAAGCAGCCCCAAACCACGATGCTCCCTCCGCTATGTTTTACAGTGGGGATGAGGTTTTGATGTTGGTGTGTTGTGCCTTTTTTTCTCCACACATAGTGTTGTGTGTTCTTCCCAAACAACTCAATTTTGGTTTCATCTGTCCACAGTATATTTTGCCAGTAGTGCTGTGGAACATCCAGGTGCTCTTTTGCAAACTTCAAACATGCTGCAATATTTTTTTTGGACAGCAATGGCTTCCTCCATGGTGTCCTCCCATGTACTCCATTCTTGTTTAATGTTTTTCTTATTGTAGATGTGTCAACAAAAATGTTAGCATGTGCCAGAGATTTCTGTAGGACTTTAGCTGATACTCTAGGATTCTTTTTACCTCATGAAGCATTCTGCGCTGTGCTCTTGTAGTCATTTTTACAGGATGACCATGCCTAGGGAGAGTAGCAACAGTGCTAAACTTTCTCCATTTGAAGGCAGTCTGTCTTACCATGGACACATGAACATCAAGACTTTTGGATATACTTTTGTAACCCTTTCCAGCTTCATGCAAGTCAACAATTCTTGATCGTAGGTCTTCTGAGAGCTCTTTTCTGCGAGGCATGGTTCACATCAGACAGTGCTTCTTGAAACTAGTAAACCCAAAACAGGTGTGTGTTTTTAAAGGGCAGGACAGCAGTCAGCAACACATCCAATATTATCACACTGATTGGAGTCAAGGTTGGCTCACTCCTGGCTCCAATTAGCTCTTGGAGAAGTCATTAGGCTAGGGGCTCACATACTTTTTCCTCCCTGCACTGTGAATGTTTACATGTTATGTTCAATTAAACCATGGCAACATCTAATGTTTGTGTAGTATTATTTTAAGCAGACTGTGTTCTTTTATTGTTGTGACTTAGATGAAGTTCAGAGCACATTTTATAACCAATTCATGCAAAACTCCACGTACTCCCAAGGGGGTCACATACTTTTTCTTGCAACTGTAAATTCTTTAACTCTGTGCAGAAATGTGTTTTTTTAAATGTTCTCACCCGTCTTTATGTTATTATTTAGTATAACTCACACCAGATGAAATAAACAGCCCAACTTTGGTCAGTGCCAATAAATATATGAAAGTGCCTCAGTGTTACAGCCTTTAGTTAAGGGATTAGTCCTCATGAGGCTTTTGAGAGAACCTGAATCTGAGTAAGGCTGGGTGAAGTAGGGTAAAGTTGCTCTCTAGGCTCTACTCCTGTCTGCATTAAGCTGACAAAATGTCCCATTGAATCTATGAGCAGATATGGGTAGGGCTTTAAGGCCAAATGAGTAAAATCCAGGGGTATATTTCATCTGTAGAGAACATGTAGCGGCTGCTCTTACAAAATGGCTGCCCTGATAGGTGCATGGCCCACTTGGCAATTGGAGTTTTTGTCAAAATGTCAAAATGTGTTATAACATCATAGTCCTCATGGATACTTATAGGTGGGTGTTATTGGGCCCAAAATGCTTTTTTTTCTATCAAAAGCAAAGCAGTGAGCTGTTTTTAAAAAGCTTAAATAGCTTAAATAAGTAGCAAAGTTGGAAATTAATCCCCAAACGCCATACAGTATTGAATTTTCAGATCCACACTGTATTCATTGTGGAGTTATAAAACAGGTAGTATCTGATTCAAATTTGTGCTTCAGTTTCAAGAGATAAATCAATTCAGTATGTATGTTACGCATGCACAAAAGTCCATGAAATTTTTGAACTCAGTTGAGTGCATTTGATTTGATCTGAAGCATTGAATTGATCCAGCAATTTGGTTCATCTATTTAAATCAAAGGGCTAATTTGGTTGCATTACCTTCAAACTGAAGCTTCACATAGCTGTAGTATCGATTGATTTCATGCAAGAAAATCAGACGTGTTTGGGGGAAAACACTGGACTCAGCCCCCACAGTTGTTCAAGAACCCATGCAAAATGCAAGCACACACTCACAATTTTTTTAAAAAACCCAGCACATTGTAAAGCAAACAAATATGTTGAATGACACACATTCATGCTAATGGAAGCAGTGCAAAGAAACACATGTAGAAGTTTACATACTAAAGGAAAAATACCTACCATATACCCTTCTTCATTTTTAGGATTCCCACCAGCCCACAGCTTTAAAATTCAAAAGTTGACTCTACACTAGTCTATATTTCTTAGACTGACAGCACTTTTAAAAGTGGAAGGAAATGAATTCTGTTTTGTGCTTTTTGGAGAAAAAATGGTGACATAAATAAAATCAGATAAAGGGAACCAGGTATGATCTACAGTGGTACTTTGGTGTTCATCATTAATTGGTTCTGGGAGGCACAATGATTACCAGAAATGATGAGTACTGAACATTTTTTTCCCATAAGGAACAACGTGGTGAGTTACAAGGCAGCCAATACCAACAAGTTCTAGCTTGTGCATTGAATACCAAATGACGAGTACCGGGATAAAAATGTTCACATCAAAATGCATTGAATAACTAATTTGAAGAGTTTCAAAGCAGTTGAGTACAGAGGTTCCCCTAGATTCTGATTTCTCTAAATTGTGAAGTAAAGAAAATCAGGCAGCAAAGTTCGTTATGTCATCAACTTGTCTTCAATTTGTCTATTCCTTTGGGATAGAATTTTCCGTTTTCTAAAACCTCAACTGATCAGATCCAGTGCTCTATCCTTCCCTGTATAGATATTTTAAGAGACGCATAGATGAAAAACTTGGAGCAGGACCTCATTTGGTAAGATGGAGTTTTCTCCTGTTCTTCACTGCCAATATTTTTTTTTCTAAAATTCTCGATCCAAAGAGGAATTATTCAAGACTGCAAGATGATAAGGGAAAAAAACCTGAAGCTTAATTGACACAACTCAGTTATCATTTCTTGTTTAGTTTTCTGGAGCAGCCTAGAAGTCACCTAAGGCTCAATGTAAAGAAGTGTTGCTTACCTTCAGCCCAGGATATCAGCCTTGGTCTGACAGAAAAGGAAGAGAAGGGAGAATTCTTCTTCCTCTATTTTTATCAGTGTTCCTCCTCCTTTATATAGATACAGAGATCAAAACAAATTCTCCAATGAATTTCTGAGGAATAATCATTTATACCCAGAGGACTGGGGTTATTACTTGAAAAAATAAAAGGGAAGCCTTAATCATGACACATTGGCTAATTTTTTTTTTTTTTTGGGCAATGAAACCACAAATTTGAATGAAATGATTTAGTAGTTTATTTCCCAACTATGTGATCAGAAATAAAAATGCTAGCAATCCAAGAGGCAACTGTCCAAGAGAGAAGTTGAGCAATCAACCATCTGAACCATGATAGATAACCATAAGCTAATGAGATTTAGATATTACCCAATGTACAGTTGGTCCACAGGACTGCTTAATGACGGCATCTGATATATTTGCTCAAATCAATATTGAATTGGAGGGAACCATGCAAAGTAGTTTGCAGTTGAATGAATCTGATTTACAAGGGAGGCAAATAAAATTGACATAAATTACTGTTTGACTCACCTATCTGGTGAATCTCTCTTGGAATCGACAGCAGCCTTGCGGAAAACAGATAATCTGTCGAAGGTTGAAAATGTTCCTTTCACAGAATGATTGGATGGTAGAGCTATAAAAGTGGGGAGAAGTCATAAGGGCTGAAGAAGTGAGGAATGAAATTAGCCAGAAATTAGCCTACCTCCATTGGAGAATTCTGACTGAGAGTTATTGCAACTGATTTGTTATCAACTCATCCATGACGTGATCAGATATTACACCATGAATTTTGCCATCATATTAATAGGTCCTACCCAGTGGTGGGTTGCTCCCAGTTCTGTCCAGTTCTATAGAACCGGTAGTAAAACTGGCGGGAGGCTCCACCCACCCACCCCAACATCATCAAAGGTGATCTGTGCATGCACAGAAGTGCGCACGCTCCCATTGCAAACCAGTAGTAAAGGTAAGTAAAACCCACCCTGGTCCTGTCCTGCCTCTCGTTTCTGTTCCCAGCCAGTATCTATCTTCCCAACATCCTTGCAAGACAATAGATGACAAAATCTAACTGATTTTATATGTGTTAAGACAGTGTTTCTCACCATTGTTAACTTGAAGCTGTGTGGACTTCATTTCCCAGAATTCCCCACAGTTTCCAGCTGCCAAGGTTGGGAAAAACTGTTCTGTATCATGTATAGCCATAGTTCACAAGCTGTTTGCATCTCCAGTAAAGCTCACTTAACAAGTGCCTTACTTACCAATGGAAAATCTGATCCCAATTGTAGTCTTAAGTCAAGGACTATCTGGATGATTGCATTGAGGCTTTATGCATCTGTTTTCACTTTTGTTTGGCTTTATAATGTGAAAAAATGGTCACACCAAACTTTCAGCATCTGGTTCCTGGATATATTCCAGAACTACATGAATGGTAACTTTAAGTTAGGGATTGCCCAGCCTTGTGTTGTAGCAAGAGATAGGGAAATGAGATTTGGGGTGTTCCCTATTGGTTATGCTTAGTTTCTAGATAAAAAACAACATTTGAATACAACATTTTAAAAGTATTTCCATTGTGGTTTCTTCCCATTGCTGCCCTGATGTTCACTTTAAATCCTGTTTGTAGTGATGTCTGAAGAAAGGCACTGAAACACTGTAAGACTTTGTCCTCTACATAGCTATGGCCTGAACTAAACTATGCACAATTTTTACTTAACTGGAAATTCTTTCTTTCAGTTCCCATCCAGCAACCAATGGTGGTTGGTTGCCACCATTTTGCATCCTTAAAGAAGTCCTGGTGGCCCAGTGGTTAAAATGCAATATTGCCAGCTAATTCTTCTCACTACCAGCACTTCGATTCTCACCAACTCAGCCTTCCATCCTTCTGAGATTGGTAAAATGAAGTCCCAGATTGTTGGGGGCAATATTCTGACTCTGTAAACCGCTTACAGGGGGATGTAAAGCACTGTGAAGCGGTATATAAATCTGAGTCCTATTGTTACTGCTATTGCTATATAATATTACATTCTATTGTTATTGCTATTAAAGCTACATTGTGCTTCCAGTTGTTTTTGCACATGAAGCATCCCGCAGATGTGCTGTGTATCATTTGAACATCACTGCATTCAGTTAAACTTACCAATCTCTCTCCTACATCTGGAATTTGAGAATAAGGAATGAGATGGGATAAATTCTGGGATTCCATTCAGTGTCCATTTTGGAGAGGTCCTAACTTCCATATTCTAAATCAGATGGCTTCACAGTCCTATGTATCTGTAAACAATTGTGAGAAGGGTCTTAACCATATTTTTAACAAAATTTTAACAAATTTTTTTTTAAAAAGTTAAGGTTGACCTTGCTTTGTGATTGAATATATATTAGAAGCAGCTGCTATTTCCCAAGAAAGGTTGTTTTTTATATTTAACAAAGAAAGGGAACTGAAACAGCTATGATTAGGCAACACGTTTGAGGCGTCTAACAGTTCATCTTTGGGGCAATAGCACAATATTTAAAATAATATGGGGATCCTGACCATTTTGATTTTAGAGACTTTGGGTAAACCTTTGGTCTAATATGTGTAGCGGTGGCTTCTGCTTCTGTCTTTAAAAAAAGGGGAAACTTAAAATGTGCCCAATTTGGACGAAAGATGCAATTCTGACAAAATCTGATTGAGAATTTACACTTGGAGAATAAGCAGCAATGGCAAAATTAACAGTATATATTCACAACAGAAGTTTATCCAAATTTAAATGGGAAAAAAATTAAATTTAAAGAAAAAAATTAATAGTTGCAACATCTGCATGGTAACATGATCAAAATTCAGATGCTTGGCAACTGACTCATATTTGTGACGGTTACAGCCCCCCCCCCCTCCCAGGGTCATGTGATCACCTTTTGCAACCTTCTAACAAGCAAAGTCGATGGGGAAGCCAGTTTCACTAGATAACAGTGATACTAAGTTAACAACTGCAGTGATTCACTTAACAACTTTGGCAAGAAAGATCATAAAATGTGGCAAACTCACCTAACTGTCCCACTAAGCAACAGAAATTTTGGGCTCAGCTGTGGTCGTAACTCGAGGACTATCTGTAAGCTGCATTCAGGCTTAATGCATCTGTTTTGATTTTTATTTGGCTTTAAAATGTGAAAAAATGGTCACACCAAACTTTCAGCATCTGGTTCCTGGATATATTCCAAAACCACAGTCCCTTGAGGTTAGGGACTGTCCAACCTTGTGTTACAGCAGGAGGAGGACATAGGCAGATGAAATTTGGGGCCTTCCCTATTGCTTTGGGCTTCATTTCTAGATAAAAACAACATTAGACCACACCATTTTAACAGTATTTCCATTGTGGTTTCTTCCCGTTGCTGCCCTGACATTCACCTTAAATCCTGTTTGTAGTGATGTCTGAAGAAAGGCACTGAAACACTGTAAGACTTTGTCCTCTACATAGCTATGGCCTGAACTAAGCTCTGCACAATTTTTATTTAATTGGAAATTCTTTCTTTCAGTTACTACTCTGTTGGTTGCCACCATTTTGCGTCCTTAAAGAAGTCCTGGTGGCCCAATGGTTAAAATACAATTTTGCAGGCTAATTTTTCTCACTGCCAGCAGTTCGATTCTCACCAACTCAGCCTTCCATCCTTCTGAGGTTGGTAAAATGAGGACCCAAGTTGTTGGGAGCAATAGGCCAACTCTGTAAACTGCTTACAGGAGCCTGTACAGCACTATGAAGTGGTATATAAGTCTAAGTGCCATTGCTATATAATCTTAAATGCCATTGCTCTTAAAGCTACATTGTGCTTCCAGCTGTTTCTGCACATGAAGCATCCTGCACATGTGCTGTGTGTCTTTTGAACATCACTGAGTTCATTTAAACTCACCCATCTCTCTCCAGTGTCTGGAGTTTGAGAATAAGGATACAGAATGAGATGGGACAAATTCTGGAATTCCATTCAGTGTCCATTTTGGAAACGCCCCATCTTTCATATTCTAAATCAACTGGCTTCACAGTTCCATGTATCTGTAAACAATTGTGAGAAGGGTCTTAACCATATCACAATTTTTTTTAAAAAAAGTTATAGTTGGCCTTGGTTTATGATTGAATATGTATTAGAAGCAGCTGCTATTTCCCAAGAATAAATTATCTCTAGGCAGGTTGTTCAAATACTTTGGCCACCTAATGAGAAGGAAGGACTCACTGGAGAAGAGCCTAATGCTGGGAAAAATTGAGGGCAAAAGTAGAAGGGGACGACAGATAACGTAGTGGCTGGATGGAGTCACTGAAGCAGTCGGCATGAGCTTAAATGGACTCCAGAGGATGGTAGAGGACAGGAAGGCCTGGAGGAACATCGTCCATGGGGTCGCGATGAGTTGGACATGACTTTGCAACTAACAACAACAAGGCAGGTTGTTTTTTATAGTTAACAAGAAAAGGGAAATGAAACAGCTATAATCAACCAAAATGTTTGTTGAGTAACAGTTCATCTTTAGAACAATAGCATAATATCTAAAATAAGCTGGGGATCCTGACCATTTTGATCTTTGAGAATTTAGGTGAACAACCAATCTTTGGTCTAATATGTGGGGCAGTGGCTTTTGCCTCTGTTTTTAAAGAAAGGGGAAACTTAAAATTTGGCCAACATTGGACGAAAGATGCAATTCTGACAATATCAGATTGAGAACTTAAATTTGGGGAATAAGCAGCAATGGCAAAATTAACAGTATATATTCACAATAGAAGTTTAATCAAATTTAAATAAGAAAAATTCCAGTACACACAATACATCATGCAGCATGGCAAATATAATTAATTAAAGCATGGCATTTAAATATCTGCAAACACTGTAAATCAGCAGGTGTGTTAAAAAGGGAGAAGTTGGAAACCCAATCACTATTTTTCTTTTTGCTATTCTTTTTTTGGGGGGATGGGATTTAATCTGCTTTCCTTTGCTTATCTACATTTTCCTTTTATTAACATGTAAACAAAATCTTAAATAACAATACAATGGGGACCATAAGTAAACAGCTCAAGATTGAACTTTTGGCTATACAATAAATATTTTGATGTAATCTGCAGTGTATTTTTCTTTTAATATATTCAGTTGTGCATTTAAAAAAAACCAATTTTATGCATGTAATAGTAACAGCCTAAATCATAATTGATATTTATAAAATACTTTTTTCTTTCTCTATTTCCAATGGTGTAAGTTAACTAACTGAGTGTGAATAAACTTCAATTAAACATCACTGCATTGTATTAAGATTTACAAAAGCATAATAAAAAACTATGTAAAAATAGAAAGTTTACTTCTATGAAATTAACATATAGGTAGTCTTTGATTTACAATCTTTCATTTAGTGACTGATCGAAGTTACAATGGCACTGAAAAACTGACTTCTGAGCATTTTTTACACAACTGTTGTGACATCTGCATGGTCACATGATCAAAATTCAGACACTTGGCAACTGGCTCGTATTTATGACATTTGCACTGTCCTGTGGTCATGTGATCCCCTTTTGCAGCCTTCGGACAAGCAAAGTTGACAGGGAAGCCAGTTTCACTTTATAATTGTGTTACTAAGTTAACAACTGCAGCAATTCACTTAACAACTGTGGTCATAAAGTGGGGCTAAACTCACTTAATAACTGCGTCACTTAGCAAGAGAAATTTTGGACTAAATTGTGGTTGTAAGTCAACTAACTATTTAGTGACTGCCAATTATAAAGTGCTAATTTTTTATCTACACTTTTTCAAATCAGCAACCAATAAAAAATCCTGAGCACATTTTTCCAATACTTAACCAAATCTATGTTTTTCTGCTGCAGCCTGAAATTTTTTAAAAAAGGAATATTTGATTTTGATTGATTCCAAATAAAGCAAAGGTCATTGTGGATATTTCTAAACTCTCATAGAAAAGAAAATAGTTTTTGGGTTTGATAGAAGTTTGGATGGAAATTTAAAATCCTTGGGGTGCTGCCCAGGCAGATTTTATTTATGAATTCCGAGAACAGGAACATATTTGAGGCTTTTTTGTTTGAAAAAGAAAGTATAATTGATGCCTAGTTCCTCAAATTTTGCAATCTCCCTTAGGGACAAAGCTGTGATATTGTGAAAGTACCCAATAACTTCTGCCTGTGTTTTTAGCATCTTTAAACAGAAAAATATCAGTTTACCATTCTGTATCTGATAGTTCCCTCAACTTGGTACAAGCCACTTAGAACAAGCCATGGATAAAGGTAACCCTGGATAAGGTAGAGATTGCAGGCTTAGATTACAGCTCACATAATACTCCAGCTTCTCTATTATGGGAGTTATAGTCCAAAATATCTGGAGGGTGTCCATTTTCCCTTCTGATGCATTGGGGCATCATCCTAATTTATGTTAAAATTTTCATGACACTATGCCTAAGTTCATCAACAAAGTGGAATTATAGCTCTACAATTGATCCTGTTCTCTGTTATCTGTGTTAAGGATATAAACCATGTGTCCTCCTTTATTATTTATTTAATTTCTACAGCTGTTCATCTGAACCAAGTGACTTTGAAGCTTCATTTCAGTTATACATTCATATGCAGAGTTCCTATGGAAATTAGCAATTTTTTCAAGGTCAAGAAGGTAACAGAAGACAAGGAATGCCAATCAAAACAGAATCCCCAAAAGAAGGGTTTTGCTTTTAATGGGAGCATGAAGAAGAATAATCAAAATTCAGGCCAGAGTTCCAAGACCCAGGTCAGGGTTGTCAGCTGGTTCAGAGGTCAAACTTTTACAAGGAGAATTCACACAAACCCCACACACAATCCAGAAATTACACAGTTGATTCCAATGAGGAATCATGGCTCAGGGCTTCCTCTTAAACCAGGCTGCAGCCGTATGCCTTTAATCACGGTATTTACTCCCTTGCTTTGCAAGGAACCTTACAATCATAATCATAAGTTTATTTCCTCTTCGCTGATGATGCTGCCATCACTGCTCACTCTGCTGAAGACCTTCAACAACTTATGGACAGTTTTAGCAAGGCTTGCCAAGACTTTGGACTAACAATCAGCCTGAAAAAAACACAAGGCATTGGTCAGGATGTGGATTCATCTCTCTGTATTACAATCTCTGCACAAGAACTGGAGGTCGTCCATGACTTTGTGTATCTTGGCTCAACTATCTCTGACACTCTCTCTTTAGATACTGAGCTGAATAAACATATTGGTAAAGCGGCCACCACATTTTCCAGACTTACAAAGAGAGTATGGCATAATAAGAAGCTGACGGAACATCCAAAGATCCAGGTCTACAGAGCCTGCGTCCTGAGCACACTCTTGTACTGCAGTGAGTCTTGGACCCTCTACGCATGGCAGGAGAGAAAGTTGAACACCTTTCATATGCGCTGTCTCCGACAAATTCTTGGCATCACGACAAAGTTCCAAATAGCGCAGTCTTGGAATGTGCTGGAATTTCTAGCATGTATACACTATTGAAACAGCGATGTCTATGCTGGCTGGGGCATGTCGTGAGAATGGCTGATGGTTGGATTCTGAAAGATCTCCTGTATGGAGAATTAGTGCAGGGAAAGCACCTCAGAGGGAGACCACAGCTGCGATATAAGGATATCTGCAAGAGGGACCTAAAGGCCCTGGAAATGGACATTAACAACTGGGAAACCTTGACCTCCAATCATTCAGCTTGGAGGCTAAAGACACAGCATGGCCTTCTCCAATTCGAAGAGACACTTGTTCAGCAGGCTGAGGCAAAGAGGCAGTCCTAGAACCAGTGAAATCTGGGGGCTGGGCAGGGGGCAGAATGTATCTGCCCTCAGTGTGGAAGGGATTGTCACTCTCGAATTGGCCTTTTTAGTCACACTAGATGCTGTTTTAGAACCTCTTTCCACAGCATGAGACCATAGTCTCTTGAGACTGAAGGATGCCAATGATGAAGTTTATTTTGTCAAACATATATAAGATAACAGGTAAAAGTATAAACATAATTTGAATACATGAAAAGAGTAAGTAAAAGGAATATTAGGACAGGGACGGTAGGCATGCTGGTGCACTTATGCACGCCCCTTACAGACCTCTTAGGAATGGGGTTAGGTCAACAGTAGACAGTTTAAGGTTAAAGTTTTGGGGGTTTGGGGAAGAAACTACAGAGTCAGGTAGGGCATTCCAGGCATTGACCACTCTGTTACTGAAGTAATATTTTCTGCAATCGAGTTTGGAATGGTTTACCTTGAATTTGTATCTATTATTTGCTTGTGTATTGTTGTGGTTGAAGCTGAAGTAGTCATTGACAGGAAGTACATTGTGGCAGATAATTTTATGTACTATGCTTAGGTCAGACGGAAGTCAGCGTAGTTCTAAGTAGTCTAAGGCCAAAATTTGAGGTCTGATGGCATAAGGTATTTTATTGCGGTTAGAGGAATGGAGGACTCTTCTCGTAAAATATCTCTGGACTCTCTTGATTGTATTTATGTCCGATATGCAATGCGGGTTCCAAACAGATGAGCTGTATTCAAGAATTGGTCTAGCATAGACCCCAAGAAATTGTCTTGTATGTACCCTAATGTGCAGCCAAAATGCTGGAGATGTGATTGTTTAGATGCTACATATTATCACATCTGGTGGACTTGCAGGAAAGTGAGGGCTTTTTGGATAAAAATCTGGTGGGTTATGCAAAATGTTTTAAAGAAAAAAATACAATTTTCTCCGCAATTTTTTCTATTGGGTATAGCTAAAGACTTTACACTGGGTGAAACTAAATTGATTTTGTATATGGTGACAGCAGCTAGGTTGTTGATTGCCCAACATTGGAAGAGTGATGTTTTACCGACTGTTGACCAATGGACCCAGAAGATGGCTGGATTTGCAGAAATGGCAAAGGTTTCAGCTTTTTTAAAAGATCAGACGCATGAGAAGTATATACAGGAATGGAAATTATGCATTGAGTATGTACAGAATAAGTATCAGACTAGAAAATATTATATTGCTTTTAGTTGAGATGATTATGTTAGTCTGTTAGTAAATATAGAAAAAAGATATGGAAGATTGAATAACATACATATTGTTTGGGAATATTAGCATTGCATATAATGGAAGTCAAGGGGGGGAGGGAAGAGGGAGGAGGGGGAGGGTTAGGGTGGGGATGGGATGGAATTATATATTGTTTTTATATGTATCTTATAATGTTGGGTTAGGGGGGGGAAAGGGGGAAAAATTTGTATTGGTAAAACTTTTTCAATAAAAAAAAAAAAGAATTGGTCTAGCAAATGTTTTGTATGCTCTAGTTAGTAGTACATTACCAGAGAAGAAGCTATGCAAGATTAGGTTAACGACTCTTAATGCCTTTTTGGCAATGTTGTTACAGTGAGCTCGGGCTATTATAGAATATATTCTATATACTCTACTCGTCTGATGAGGGTTGGGGGCTATGCGACCTGACATTGTAATCATCTGACTGCTCCAGCTGTTCAGGAGGTCCCTGTGTTTGATCATCCCCAGGTGATTCTTGGCTTTGTGTCCCCTGAGGCTGCCATTCCACAGGTTCTGCTGGAGGCTCTTCTTTTGAGGCCTGGCCCATGACAGCATTGTAAATATGTGACTCTAATTAGCATCTCAGTCTGCTCCTCACTTACTACTAGGCTTTGATATGTAGAGTTAAATTAGACTTTTAAGGATGGTTGTGGTTGGAGAGGGTAGGAAGAAGGAAAACCTACTTGAGGTGGAGCAGAAAGAAAATAAATTTTAAGAAAACCATGTTTTTATTCCAGACAAGGCCCACTTTCCACTCTGACCATAACCATCTCTCTGTGGCTCTGCCCCTTATAGGCTCCATGATATTTCCGCAATGGTAAAAGGTTGGGCTCCCATAATAAATGAAGCAGACCTAAGAGCTTTGGCTGGCTGACATGCACAGTACCTCCATTCCATTGATACAATTGGATCAGAACTGTTGACCTTTCCCCCCTCACTATGAAGGACAAGGTCAGTTTTCATTTGACAATAGCATATGTAATATGTAAGCACAGACAGATGTGCCTCTCGCAGCATCTGCAAGGGGAGTTAACAGGGTGCAGATTAATAAGGATATTATCATGCCATCCTGCTACAAGCCCTGTCTCCTTTTGCATGTGCATCATAATATCACACACACACCCCAAAGAAGTAATACTTGTGGGCAATGGCCCTATGTTACTTTTGTCAGAAAACAAATTCTGCAGACACCTGTTCTGTCCCCGTCCTCCACACACACAAACCCACACAGACAGACGAGGGTTAAAGGAGTATCACACACACGGAAGGTTCGTTATCACGGCTTGGCAGCCCTTTGTAAACCGGCTGCCAAGGTCTTTACTAAACAAGGGGGGGGGGGGAATACCTCCACCAGATAACAAAACACGTACACACCAATTGAGGGAAATATAATTCAAAAGTCCAAATCTTTCCAGCCGGCTGATGCTTAGCTCCAAGGACTAGCCAGGGTAAAACTTTGTCCGTCACAGAATTCCAACTGCTACCCCACTCCTTTATAAAACCTGTGGGGTGTGGTCCTGTGACTCAGCTAATCCCTGGCACGCTTCCTAATTTGTTGGGCTCTCTTATCACGCCGGCGCTGGCGTGGGTCCAGCCACCTCTGGCCTTCCTCATTATCTTCTGACTGATTGGAGACACCTGACTCCTGACTCATCTCCTCTCCTTCGGCCGGCAGCTGATGAATTACCAGGGAGGAGGGGCCGGGGGAGGGAGGCCTGGCTGGCTCCTCTCCCTCCTGTTTGGAGCCTTCTTCCTCCGATGCAATGGCCTCGGGGGTCGGAGCCACAACAACACCCACGCCTGTCTCTCGACTGTTCAGGTGCAGAGATCCCAGACTTTCTTGGGCAGTGCTCTGTCTGATTATCACTGTCTGCATACCTATGCTGCAATTCAACTAAATGGGAACCAGGATGTGCCATTCAAGCAAAGCATGGAGAACATTCAGTATTTGTTTACATCTGAGCCATCTGTGGCAGCTCTCTCACTCGGCCTCAGAGGACCAGCCTGAGAAGGTGGAATCATTATGCTGCAAAAATTGAACATAACCAATACTTTCCCGATCATCTTTCCTCCCAAGGTGGCATCTACCATTATCATTTAATGTAGCCTTCTCCAACCTAGTGTTCTTCCACTGTGTTGGACTTTACACCCCATTATTCCAAGCCCTTCACGGTCCCTTGGGGTGATAGCCCTCATTCAGACTGAAACAAACAGAATCTCTCATCATAACCAGAGAAATGCCTTTAAAAAATCATGAACTTGATATGTGCAGGAATTATACAAGAGATAACTAATGTACTTGGCAACATGAATGTAAAGTCCCTGTTATTTGGTTCTTTTGGATGGCTAAAGTAATCTACTTGTCATGTTGTTGTAACAAACATAAGTATATTTCTGATTTATAATTCTGAAGAATTACATTACCCAACATCTATGACTTGGGTAAATAATTTATGTTTCTCTAGAGAGTCTGAATGTACCTATCATGCCATGGGTTTTGACAAGCTGACTTCTTGCTGCATCTTGTGGAATTTGGCTTTTGCCTTTGTCCAACCAATCTTCCAAATCCAAGAGGTTAAACAAATTTTAATCTTTCAGGGGCTGGACAAGTTTCCTTGGCACTTATTTGTGAATGAGCTTTCCTTTTCTCTATAACAGCAGAAGAAGCAGATGGGAGATAAAAGTGGTTAGTCAGGTTGCTTATACTTATTCCTGGAGAAACTAAGGACTCTTGTATAGAGAGCTGAAGGTAAGAGGATATTTAGAAAATAGTTTGTGCTACTAATCAGATGGATAATTTCAATAATTGGTTAAAGGCATGTCTGGCTGAATTTATTTATGTTTAATATGTATTTAATCCAGCTATTTTCTTTATAAAGAACTCAAAGCAACTAATCTATCTATCTAATACTCCTGCCTCTTCCTATTTCCCCCCACAGCAATAACTTTGTGAAGTGGATTGAGAGAGAGTGACTATCCCAAGTCGCCCAGCTAGCTTTCATGGCTAAGGCGGGACTAGAACTCACCCCTATTTCTAGCCTACCAGTAATAACTTAATCACTACATCAAACTGAGGAAGGGAGGGAGGGAGGGAGGGAGGGAGGGAGGGAGGGAGGGAGGAAGGAAGGAAGGAAGGAAGGAAGGAAGGAAGGAAGGAAGTCCCGCCTTGGATATGGAAACCTGTTGAGTAATCTTGGGCAGTCATTCTCTCTCAACCCAACTTATTCTAGGGTTAATGTTGTAGGGAAAATAGGAGGGGGAAATATATGTTTGCCACCTTGAGTAACTTATAAAATTATAAAGGTGGGATAAAAATCAAATAAATAAAGGGAGACCTAGAAGAAATAGTACATATTCTGAAGGGGTTCCCAGCAAAGTTTGGGCTGCGTGACCCTTCGGTCCTTGCTGAACTACAATTTCCAGCAGCCTTATAAACCAGAGCCAACAAGGAGAAATACGGATAGTTGCAATTCAGCCGCATCTGAAGGCATCTGCATTCCTCACCAGATCTTATTAGTCATTCAGCCTCCCTGTTTGAAATGCAGTCTGAGACTCAGTTCAGCTTGAAATTGAATCTCTGAAATGGATACTTGCATTCTCCTAATTCTTAACCCCTTTTAAAATCTTCATTTATTATTTTTCATTTATTATTTTTCAGGGAAAATTTATGGGAAGAAATTCCTCACAGTATTTCTGCTCAACCTCAGAGAAAGGCAACCCAATGCAAAATCCAAGAAGCTTATCGGTGCACATCCCTCTGCAAATATAGTCACAGTGACTGTAAATGAGCCTAACTTCCAAAAAAAAAAAATCATTTTCCCTCCTGAAGAACACACAGTATCAGTTCAGCACCCAGCCTCCATTGAAATGCCAGCGACTGGTGTTTATGATAGTACAGCACTAATCCAAGCTAACAAAGAAATCTCAGTTTGCTATCACAGCCACAAAGAATACTTAACAGGTGCAACAGTCACCAACCCACCAACTGGGCCAGTTGTATTAGGTGATAACCCCCAGTGGATGATCTCCCATTATTGTTGCTATCAATACTCAAGTAGACATCCAGTGACAGTAAAAGGACCAGTGACTTTCAAGGAAAAGTTTACTCTGCAGAAGCATATTTGTTATAGATCTTGGGGCCTTCCGGGTAACCCAATTGCAAAAGCACAGGTTTGTTAGGCACCTAGCCTGATTTCACCGAATCTGTGGCTGTCTTGAGTGGACACAGTTGTGCTAAAAAGTTCACAAGTTGTGATCATGTTGCTTGAGTGGCTCCTGCCAGTTCTCAATTGGGGAACTACCTTCATTGTCCCATCTTTATCTTACCAAAACAACTTTGATGTCACGTAGGTTGCTGCATCCCCACAAAATGTTGTCATATATCAATCTGGAGTCAAAGAAAAGACCCATACATTTTTTAGCTGGAGAATTTTTTCCTGTCCGGCCTAACACATTCAGAGCCATTGTACTTTTCTGCTGATGCTAAAATCTAGGAGCTTTTGTTCTTCCCTAGTGCTTCTATAAGTAACAAATCCTACACCCAGCTCTTTTGTTTGGCTTCTGAAGCCCCAGAGAAAAACAGAATCTATGATCCATTCCTTATCTACATTCCAGCTTGCAAGTTACTGCAGACAGCTTCATAAGAGGAAGTAGAAGAATATTTATGCAGTCATCATATTTCAGAGTTAAACCAGAACATATTAGGAAAGAGGGCCATTGAAAACATCTATTTGGATAGTCTATTCTTGGGCTAAACTTCTCCTGGGTTCAGAAGCAAAGAGTCTAGAGTAACCTATAAATCCTTTTGGACTCTTCATTGGTGGAGGTTCATATCAGGATGGGGATGGATTTATGGCCTTTGGCTCCTGCAGTAAGTATTCAAAATCTATCTGTAATGTAAAATCTATCAAGGTGAAAGATTAGAAGTTGAGCGGTTCACAATTAAGACTTTAATTTTGCCATTTCTGTTTGCCTAACTATTCCTTTCCTGCAGATACTTTCACTCATCCACAATCATTCTCACTTTGATTGCTATGTCTTACTTTTCTTTCAAATACAAAATTCTGGATCAGGATTATACAAGGCAGGGAATATCTAACCTTCCTTTTTATATAAGAAGCTTTAGTATAGTAATGGATTGCCTATTTTTTATTATTAAAAAAACTTCATGGCATCCTGAAACTAGCTGTTAAATAGCTCTGTTTAATGTGCCAGAAATCCTAACCCACCTATCTGCCGGTCCTGACTTTAAAAAAACCTAGCAGTTGAAGAATTCTTTAATTCCCATTCTATATTTAATTCCCATTCCCATAATATAGATTCCTGATATATCATCCAATTTCTTCTGAAGGCAGGCAGGCAGACAGGCAGACAGGCAGGCAGGTAGACAGACAGACTTTTCCTGTGGATAAAATATAGGTCCTTAGTATATTTAATTTGATAAATAATTCCAACACTTCATTTCTACGTGAAGGTTAAAATCTTCATTTACTGCAAGAAGATTAACATCTTCGTTTTGAGATCAAAGTTGTCACTCAGAGCAAGACAAGGCAGGACATACGATAGGAACTAATTTCGTTAGATAAGATGTCATCTACACTTTTTGCTAATGGTTTCTTCTTTTTCCTCCCTGCCTTTTGGGCTTATTTCCTCAGTCTTTTTTCTGTCACCTGCTGGGACTGGCTGTAGTGGATTTTTAGATCCCCCCCCACCTGTAGTGGACATTTAGATCCCCCCCCCCCCGTTTCCAACAACAGCCTGATTTTCTGACAATCTCTTTCAGTGGTGGAATCCTCCATGGGTTGCCACCGATTCGCTGCCCACACATGCGTGGTGCGTGCCTGATGCATGCTGCGTGTGTGCATGCGCAATGCACACCAGATGCACTCTGCACACATGCATAAAGTGCGCACGAAGCATACGCTACACGCACACATGCGCAGTGCTCACCAAACACGCACTTCACGTGGAGAAAGGAACCATTTGAAGGTAAGTAGAACAGCGAGGGGGGGAACAGCTGTGCCGCGTGATTAATATTCACTAGAAAGCAGGAAATCCTAGCGAATATAAATTGCGCGGCACAGCTGATCGTCGGAAATATGGTTTGGACAAATGGGTAACTATATTTACTATCAGTTTGCCTGAACCAGTAGCTTTTCACCTCTGGTCTCTTTCTAATATTGCCGAGCTACTGTTTCACTAGGAAAGTTTTCTGAGATAATGAAATTTATCCCGCTTTGGAAGCTGCTCAGAAAAAAGGAATCCTGTAATAGGACAGAACATCTTCTAACACTTTTTTCACAGAAAAACTTATTTTCCCCCAGCTCCTGATATCACCTAGAACAGTGTTTCTCAACCTCAGCAGCATTAAAATGTATGGGCCTCCACACCAGAATTCCCCAGGCAATTGGTTGTTGTTGATGTTAAAGAAGATTCTTCCATGAATGAGAAGCTGCAGAAAGTATTGTAGAATTTGTTTTAATGTTCTGAGTTTAGTCTTAGGCCTCAGATCATTGAAATCCTAAAACCTGGAAAGATACAAAACGTAATTATCAAGCAATAAAATAGCAGAAAGTCAAAGGTTCAGTCCCCAGCATCTTCAAACAGAGCTAGCAAAAACTCTTACTCAAAATCCTGGAATTGTAAATGGTATGAAACAAAACTCTAACTGAGAAGATGCAAAGGAGTCCAAAGTGAAACCAGAATGGTTAATTTCCTATCTTTTTAACTTCCCTTTTTTAAAAGAAGTTCTGTATTCTTTTATTCATTGTGTTCTGCTAATTAACATGAACATTCCAAGTGCAAGACAAAAACTGAATTTTTAAAAAAGTTATGATTGGATAGGAACCATTGTTCCCTAGAAAAAGCAAACGTTTTATGTTAAATAAATTAAATTTTGCCTTCAAGTCAATGCACAATGATCTAAAATCTGAGGGAAACAAAAAGAAATAATTCTCTTTTTTTTATGATGGGAAGTGGCTCCTTTATACTTTTCTATCCCAAAAAGATACTCCTTTTTATTTCTTAACATTCTCCACTCCCAGTCTTTGTAGAGGAGTTTGAATCTGCTCCAACACATTAAAACCTACTTTAAAATTGTTTGCCACTATGGACAAAATGAGATTTTTCACTCCCATTGTAGTATCATTACATTATGGGACAAACCAAGGGGGTGTAAAGATCTCTACTGACACAGCTTTCCCTTCTAGAGCAAGGATTTTCACTTACTCTCTATATCATCCTCTTTTAATAACCCCATAATCCCTTGCAGGGTGGAGTCTGGGCAACTGAATGGAGCTAGCAAAGTGTTTACTGGCCAGATGCCTTTCCTGTCACCAGTGTGGAGGGTTTTTTTTTCAGCAGATATATTCTCAGTGTGATCAGAGGGAGAAATATCTGTCTTTACCTAGGATCGAACTCTCAGCTTTCTGATTGTGAGGTGACAGCTCCATCTTTAGGCCAGTGCACCACTCCGCTTTTTCTCTCTATATATCTAATAAACCCCATTGATATCAAACCATGGGGAAATCAGGAGATTCAGGCAGTTCAAATGAGTAAAAAGATTTATTCTACAAGAATCTGACATACTAACCATCAAGGAAAATGACCAGGAAGAAGAAGGTATTCAAGGTGAGCTGGACTTAGATCTGTTGCAGGCGGCAGAGACTCATGACTTATGATGCGTTTGATGCCTCCCCCAGGCCCAGCCTGGTCATCTCCTACAATTGCTACACTTGATCTCCAAAGAGATGGCATAGATTTCAGCCTGCCTTTATATCTTGCCTTTTTCTCCAAGGATTGCACCCACTTTTGGACTAAGGGGAAGGCTAGACTTCTAAGTAATGTGCTAAAACCAACTCCCAAAATATAGACAGTTCCAGAACAACAACAACAAATAGTGGACAGGGTCAGGACAAAACACAAATTTGATCTCATTGAAATGCAAAAGGGTTTCAAAATAGATAAAATACCGTCTGTCTCCAGTCTATTTAGCAGTCACGTAATGATTTTTCCTTTTGTTTCCTAAATAGATATCTCTCTGCTGCTGTTTTGGGAAAGGCTATGAAGGCTACACCCCAACTTTATAGGGGAACATACATATCCCTGACATCTTCGGTTGTAAACACTCCTCTGGTATGCTTTGGTCATTGATTTATATGAGTGGCAAGATTTGTCTTTTGGCAAGATGGGAGGAGATGATACTATCTTTCTATTGGCATTCCAGTAAATAACCTGAACAACTTAAATAAATAGGAGTCTCTCTCTGTCTCTATTTATCTGTCTAGATATCTAGACATCATTTGCCTTTTTAATGCAGTGTGTAGTCACCCTTCAGGTTAGACCATATAGTCTCATATTTTAAGGGGGGAAATCCAATCAATGTATCTATTTTTCCATTATAAGGTATAATAGAAAATATAGTTTACTGTCTCTTCAGATCTTCTCCAGAATTCTTGTTCTGGTGTTTTGGATTTAATTCAAATTTTATGTATGTATCAAGAAAGTTTGCCGAATTCTTAAGTAATTGAATTCAGTCTGCTTTTTCAGAGACATGGTGCTACCAACTGATTCAAAACACCTCTGTTAAATTCACCTACCTCTTATCTTCTGAGTTTTATCACCTAGTTGTGACGGACTCCTTTTCTTTTTTAAATTAATGTCTTTAATTTATGTAACAAAACAATAATTAATGTTCAAACAAAGAATAAAAAAAATAAACATACAAACTAAAGATGCAAACTAAGCAGGGAAAAAAAGCCCTATCTAATATTTTATACTTAATAATAGTCACTTGTTTACCGATGAATTCACTCCTATAATATAAACACTATATTATTATAAGATACCACAAAATATCTGCTATAATAATTCATATTGCTGTATCCTTTGGTATAAATCCTGCCTTTTCCAAAACAGATGCCATCATAAATTTCCAACAACCATTATCTGGAATAATATCATTTTTCCAATTTCTTAAGATAATTCATTTTTGCCACTCTCAATGTTTTATACAACCACAATTGCCCCCTACAATTTGGGTCCTCATTTTACCCACCTCAAAAGGATGGAAGGCTGAGTCAACCTTAAGCCTGGTGAGATTCGATCTGCCAAACTGCTGGCAGCCAACAGTCAGCAGACGTAGCCTGCAGTATTGCACTCTAACCACTGCTCCACCGTGGCTCATGGTGCTCAAATGTTCTTCTAGATCAGGTCAAACTCAAGGTTCATGAGGTGGATCTGGCCCGGGAGCTTAAATCTGGCCCATGGGGCTGGCCTGGAAATAGCAAAGGACCAGCCCGCTGTGCCTCTGACAGCCAAAATGGGGTGCAGGGGGGCCACACGCACCTCCCGTGTCCCCCCTTGTCCTGTTTTGGCCAGCAAAATGCTGCAGAAGGCTGTCCAGGCCAAAAATGGGGTATGTGGGGGACCATGTGCACCCCCTATGCCCGTGATGGCAAACCTATGGCACGGGTGCCACAGGTGGCACGCGGAGCCATATCTATGGGCACGCGAGTGTTGCCCTAGCTCAGTTCTAGCATGCATGCGCATGCCGGCCAGCTGATTTTCGGGCCTTCTGGGCCCACTGGAAGTTGGGAAATGGGCCATTTCCAGCCTCTGGAGGACCTCCGGGGGAGTGGGGAAGGCTGTTTTCGCCCTCCCCAGGCTCCTAGAAAGCCTCTGGAGCCTGGGGAGGGCGAAAAACAGGCCTACCTGGCCCACCATGCCATTGCATACCAAAAGCGGGAGGAGCGCAGGGGAGTCGTGCACACATGCGCAGGGGGAGAGGCACATAGAATTATGGGTGTGGGCACACGTGCGCGTGACTCCCCCGTGCTCCCCCCGCTTTTGGCACTTGATGGCAAAAAGGTTAGCCATCACTGCCCTACGCCCAGTTTTGGCTGGCAAAGTGCTGCAGGAGGCCAGCCCATGAAGGAGAACAACAATGGTGATCCGGCCCTCGAAGAAATCCAGTTTGACACCCCTGTCCTAGATACTTCAGAACTGGTTTTCCATGTGTCATAGGGAACAAAGAGAAGAGAAGGGATGGTTTTCCTAAGCATATGGGGTGGGCTTCAAAATTTTTAGGAAGGGGTTCTCTGCCCAGTTGCTGAGTGGGCGTGGCCATGGTGGGCTTCCTTGGCTTCCTCCTGCACCATGGCAGGGGGGTGTTTTTGCCCTCCCCGGGCTCCTGAGGCTTTCCCTGAGCCTCCAGGAGGGCAAAAACGACCTCCCCAGGTTCCGAAGGACCTCTGGATGCCGGAAATGGGCCAAACGTCTGGTAGGCCTGTTTTTCACCCTCCCCGAGCCTCCGCACGCACCCTGCACTTATCTGCATCCAAAACGGGCCACGTGGGGACTCCTGGGAGGGGCTGGGCAGGGTGAGTGAGTGAGTGAGGCCAGCCAGGAGTGGAATTTGGGGGTTTTCCGAACTGCACAGAATCTTAGCTAGAGGTTCTTCCAAACCCCTGCATTTACCTGGCAGGGGAAAAAAAATTTATTTTGCTGAGATTCTCAGTTTGACCTGGAAAAATATGTGGGCTCTCCTGATTTGCTAGGATGGGAAAGAGTGCAGATCGATTCCAAGTGATATCGATCTGAGCTAGTTTCCCCTTTCTCACTGGCAAGAAGAAATGAAACCCTCTATATGCTTAGAGGTGCGATTTTCATTTTTCATAACGAAGTTGGTTGCCTTATAAAAGAACCTCCGAAACTAAATTGCTGAGGATCCATATCTTAAATTAAACCCAAGAGATTCCCTTACTGAGGCTACTTGGGGGAAGAAACATTTGTTTGTGTACAATCTCCTGAACACAATTGCCAATATACTGCAGACTCATTGCTACAGTCTCCCTTTTGTTCTTGTTGCAGGTCAATACTTTCTACGGTGTTTTGACCACTGATGGAGAACTATAGTTTGTCATGTTCAACCCTGCAGATATTCAGTGAACCAGGAATCCCAGCTCAGGTAGGTCTGGGGAAGCTCTACATCAGAAGATCCCATTTGATTAACAGAACGTATTGTTCTCTCCCAAAATAAACCAATAATAAAAATATGTTACTTTTATATAAAAGTATTTATTAAAAAAATATTAATATTGATGATAAAAGGCAAAACAAGAAACAATGGGTGGAAACTAATCAAGGAGAAAAGCAACTTGGAATTAAGGAGAAACTTCCTAACAGAGCAATTAACCAGTGGAACAGCTGGCCTCCAGAAGTTGTGGGCACTTCATCACTGGAGGTTTTTAAGAAGAGACTGGACAAAAGAAACCTGTCTAGAATGATATAAGGCAGTGATGGCTAACCTTTTGGCCGTCGCATGTCAAAAGCGGGGGGAGCACGGGGTGTTTTGTTTGTTTTTGCTTTTATTAAATTTGTATACCGCCCTCCTCCCGAAGGACTCAGAACGGTGAACAGCCACAGAATAAAACACATGGATGCAAAAATTTAAAAATAGAATAAAAGCGAATTAAATAATTTGGCTAAGACAAATTTAAAATACCCAATAATTTAAGAAACAAATTAAAATTTACGTTAAACAGGAGAAAAGATTTAGGCCAGGCCAGCTTGACGAAATAAAAAAATTCTTAAGTGCGCGATGGAAGGTGCGCAGATCCAGGATCGTCCGTATTTCCGGGGGGAGCTCGTTCCAGATCGTAGGTGCCCCCACAGAGAAGGCTCTCCCCCTGGGGGCCACCAGTTGACATTCTTTGGCCGACGGCACCCGGAGGAGCCCCTCTCTATGGGAGCGTACTGGCCGGTGGGAGGCTGTTGGTGGTAGTAGGCGGTCCCGTAGGGGTGGTTGTGTGGTCACACGCCCGTGTGCCCACACCCATAATCCAATGTCTCCCCACCCCCCGTGCATGTGTGTGCAACCCCTCCCCTCCCCTGCACTCCCCCTGCTTTTAGCATGTGATGGCAAAAAGGTTACCAGTGGGCCTGGTAGGCCAGAGGCTTTCTTAGACTCTGGGAAGGGTGAAAACGGCCTTCCCTCCCACCCCCGGAGGCCCTTCAGAGGCTGGAAACAGCCCGTTTCCCAACTTCTGATGGACCTGAAAGGCCCAAAAGTCAGACGGCCGGCACACGCATGTGTGCTGGAGCTGAGCTAGGGCAACGCTCACATGCCCACGGATATGGCTCTGCGTGCCACCTGTGGCACATGTGCCATAGGTTTGCCATCACGAGTATAGGGCCTCCTGCTTGAGCAGGGGGTTGGATTAGAAGACCTAATCCTCTTCTAGGTCCCTTCCAGTTCTATTCTGATAGATTAATATGTGCAATTTTAGATCAGTGTTTCTCAACCTTGGCAACTTTAAGATGTATAGGTGTCAACTCCAAAACCGGCGGGAGGCTCCGCCCAGCGGCCCTGATGTCATCAAAACATTTCTGTGTGAGCAAAGTGAGCGCACAGCCCTGTTGCAAACTGGTAGTAAAGGTAAGTAGAACCCATCCCTGGTCAACTCCCAGAATTCTCTAGCCATCGCATTTAAGGCTTAGAATTTAAAAATTGGTGTGTGGTATCAACACTTGCTAATAGTTCCTTATTTTACTTTCTTGGAGGATTTTTTGTTAAGATCTCCCTCAGAAAGAAGTAAGGTTCTTTTTGCTCTGTAATGAATTTTGTCTCACGACTTTTTCTCTGCAGTTATCCCCAATATTGAAGGAAATAGAAACCAAAGTCCATCCGGTGCCACAGGAAGCTTCTGGTTCGATGCATATTGTCCCCTAGTTGACTTAACCGTGGATGACCATGGTCCTCAATCATCATTCCCAAGTGATGCGTGTGAGAAGACGTGTGTTGTGGCAAACCACTTGTGCCGGAAGCTCCGAGGCGCTTCCAGGTTGAAAGGATCATTAGCCGGTGGCATCATTGTTGCCCGGTGGATATCCAGTTGGGGGCTCCTTTCATATCTCTGGCAGGAGCTAGACCAGGGTTGTCCAATTCAAGGCCCGCAGGCCAGATCTGGCCCACGGGGTGCTTAAATCCGGCCCACGAGGCTGGTCTGGGAATATCAAAGGACTGGTCCATGGTGCCTCTGCCGGCAAAAACAGGCCAAGTACGGGCCCTCCACAGCCCATTTTCAGCCTGAATGGCCTCCTGCAGCACTCTGCTGGCCAAAAACAGGGAGTGCAGGGGCCTTGTGAAGACTGTGAGGCCCGTTTTCAGCCCATTTTCGGCTGGCAGAGTGTTGCAGGAGGCAATGGAGGGTAAAAACAAGATGCAGGGGGGTGTACAAAACCCCCCCTGCCCCATTTTGGCTGGAAGGGTGCTGCAGGAGACGTCCTTCCCATCTCCCCCCACCCCACTCCGCCAGCCCACGGAGAACTACAATGCTGATCCAGCCATCAAAGAAATCCAGTTTGACACCCCTGAGCTAGAGTGAAGGATGGGAATGGAGCTCAACCCTGCTCCATGGCAGCACTCGGGTCTCAAACGCAGGCTTGCTAACCTCCTACCGAGCGTCCTTACCATGTGAGCCACCATGCTTCCTTAAGGTGTGCTGTTAGACCTTAAGTAAACAATTCAAGGAGTATTGGATTCTTCATCTGCAAAAATGTCAGAGAATGTCAGTAGGGAAATCATTTCTGGCCAAACACAAATCCATACAGCTGGGAATCAGCTGGCATTTTTCACACCAGTGACACCCCGCCCCCCGAGACTTGACCTGACGTGTAATGTGATTGATAGTGATAAGAATCTTGAATTTCAATCCTCTCTCCAAAACGAGAATGCAGAGATTACTAGCTGCAGTCATTGACTACCCTGTATATGCAAGAGCTGAGAATTTTAAATCTTAGGAACATTGAAGAGAATATCATGAAGATCACTAGATGCTATAGTTGTTTCATATTCCACAGGGTGGCAGACTTGGACATCATTTTCCACACTATACTTCTCAAAATGTCCACCTAAGAACTTTTGCATTTGGTGGCTCTGCTGTTGAAATAGTAATATTTGATTCCCTCCAGCGGTGGGTTTCAGATTTTGCTACTACCGGTTCACCCCCTGCATGTGCCTGCACCCAGCCTTCTGCGCGTGTGCTTTGCTCATGTACATGCCTTTCGCGCATGTGCACGACCTCAAAAACGTGTCTAAATAGAACGGCATAGAGCCAGGGAGGGTGGGCAGGCGATTTCCGCTACCGTTCACCCAAACTGGTCTGAACCGGCTGAATACCACCTCTGATTCCCTCCCTTCTAGGAATACCTGTCCTGGTGACGCCACCTCCTTTTGCAATAGGGGCTCACTGATTCCCATGGAAGAGAAATCTAGAATTACAGAAACATCATCAGTACATTTAGCCTTGTGGGTTATTCCCGTAGAGCTTAATGGGAATTATGTGGGCGGAGAAGTAGGGAATGAAAAGAAGGTAAAAAGACCTTTGCAAACTAACAATGATGCCTTGCAACGAAAACCTGGACATGCCCGTTGTTGCTACAGGGAACTGAAAACACTATCGTTTTCATTCCATAAACTGTTGTCACCCATAAATGTTAGCTGTATTTGTTTTCGGAAGAACAGAGTGGAAACAATCTGAACATTTAATCTTCATTCCTGATACAATTCTCAAACAGGACCTAATAGTATTTACTGCTCTAACAGGATATTTAACTTTTGAAAGTCCTGTCATGGCTGCATGGGAGTGGAGTCAGAAGAAAAATTAAAAATGCCATTTACATCTTTAAATTATATTAAAATGTAGAGAATAAGGGAAATGACCTTGACAGAAATACGCAAGAACTGTTAGAATGTTTAACTCACATAACAAATGTCTTCATTAGCAATGGAAATTTAGGGCTCAATTGTGGCCATATGTTGAGAACTACCTGCAGTCCAAGGTCACCAGATAACTTACAGTCCTAAAGAAGCATAGAACCCATGTTATCTCATTCTTAATCCAGTACCTCCACCACTATACCTCCAGATCTCAATTGACGCCAATAGGTGAACCAATTTAGAAAATTACATGCACAGGGAGATCCAGATTATGCTTTGTTGAAGCAGGCTATTACAGATAGTCCTCACCTTACTTATTACGAGTCGTGGTGGCGCAGTGGTTACAATCAGTGGTGGGATTCAAAAAAATTTACTACCGGTTCTGTGGGCGTGTCTTGGTGGGCATGGCAGGGGAAAGATACTGTAAAATCTGCATTCCCTCCCCACTCCATGGGAAGGTTATTGCAAAATCCCCATTTCCTCCTGATCAGCTGGGACTCAGGGACAGAGAAGAGGTGGTATTTACCGGTTCTCCGAACTACTCAAAATTTCCTCTACCGGTTCTCCAGAACTGGTCAGAACCTGCTGAAACCGACCTCTGGTTACAATGCAGTATTGCAGGCTAATCCCGCCAACTACCAGCAGTTCGATTCTGACCGGCTCAACATTGACTCAGCCTCCCATCCATCCAAGGTCGGTAAAATGAGGACCCAGATTGTTGGGGGCACTATGCTGACTCTGTAAACTGCTTAGAGAGGGCTGTAAAGCACTGTGAAGCTATATATAACTTTAAGTGCTATTGCTGTTGCTATTACAACCACAGCTGAACCCAACATTTCTATTGCTAAGTGAGACAGTTGTTATGTGAGTTTTAAACCTACTTTACGACTTTTCTTCAGTGGTTAAGGGAATCACTGCAGTTGTTAAGTTAGTCACATGACTATTAAGTGAATCTGGCTTCCCCATTTATTTATTTTATTTTATTTTTTTATTTTAATTTTATTTATATGCCGCCCTTCTCCGGAGACTCAGGGCGGCTTACAATGCGTTAAGCAATAGCCTTCATACTTTTGTATATTTTTATACAAAGTCAGCTTATTGCCCCCACAATCTGGGTCCTCATTTCACCTACCTTAGAAAGGATGGAAGGCTGAGTCAACCTTGAGCCTGGTGAGATTCGAACTTACAGTAATTGCAGACAGCTGGATGTTAAATGCTGCCTTAGTAGGAGGTATTAGCCTGCTACGCCACTCAGGCTCCTCCTCTGCATTGTGATCATATGACCAAGGGGATGCTACAATGGTCGTAAGTGTGAAAAGCAGTCATAAGTCACTTTTTTCAGTGCCATTGCAACTTTGCACCTTTTCTAAATAAATGGTTGTAAATCAAGGACTAGAATGACTCAAGTCTGAATGTGCTTTACTTCCCCTCCTTCTTATACCCCAGTGAATCAGGGAGTCATTTCCCTAAGTTGCTTCCAATATTACCTTACTTCCTAGGTTTTAAAGAATGCTTCAGCCATCTTTTAACAGTTTTTTTTTTAAAAAATGGGTCATGTGATCAGCTCATCAACTCCACTGCTACCATTTTCATTCTGGTTATGTGCCACCAAGCTCTTGTGACCATCTTCTCCAGGATGATGATCTATTTCCAATCTGGCTCTTTGGGTCTTCCATCTATATATTCATCACTGCTGTAATGAATTGGTTGGTTTGGTTTGGTTTGGTTTGGTTTGGTTTGGTTTGGTTTGGTTTGGTTTGGTTTGGTTTGGTTTGGTTTGGTTTGGTTTGG
>WNWU01000046.1:6549414-6565398 GCA_012654045.1 Ptyas mucosa | reverse complement strand
AGCCAATCACCAGAAGATCATGAGTTCAAGACCCACCTTAACCATGATAGACAGCTAGGTGACTTTGAGCCAATCACTAAGAGACTGAGCATTGCAATCCCACCTTAAGCCTGAAAGCCAGCTGGGTGACTTTGAGCCAATCTCCAGGAGACCATGAGTTCCAGTCCTGCCTTAGGCATGAAAGCTGGCTGGGTGGCAGTCATTCTCTCTCTCAGTCCAATCCCTATCACAGGGTTGTGTTGTTGGGAAAATAAGAGGAGGAAGGTGTAAATATGTTCACTGCCTTGAGTTATTTGTACAAACAATAATGGCGGGATATAAATAATCAAATAAAAATAAATGAATAAATAGATGGCTCCCTATATCACCTATCCCCATATCTTGTGCATGGATTTCAAAATGGGGAAAGTTGACCTATACAGCGCTGTTAAATAGCACTTAGCTGCCAGCTACCTGCAACTATTACAAGTTCGAATCTCATCAAGCTCAAGGTTGACTCAGCCTTCCAGCCTTCTGAGGTAGGTAAAATGAGGACCCGGATTGTGGGGGCAATAAGCTGACTTTGTATAAAAAAGAACGCCGCTTGGGGGGAGGGGGCAAAAGCCCTACTAAGCAGGTATATACAAAAAGTATGAAGGTTATTATTTAACGCATTGCAAACCGCCCTGAATCTCCGGAGAAGGGCAGCATATAAATCGAACAAACAAACAAACAAATAAATAAATAAATAAGAATTTTCCATGAATTTTGAAACATCTCTTATGTGGGGGAGAGTCATGTTCATGATCCTTTTTATTGGTACTTATTTATAAGAACTGTCTATCCAATCCTTCTAATGCAGAGGTCTCCAACCTTGGCAACTTTAAGACTTGTGAACTTCAACTTCCAGAGTTGAAGAATTGAAGTCCACAAGTCTTAAAAATTGCCAAGGTTGGAGATCCCTGTTCCAATCCATGCACAGGACAAATATTACTGCCTCACTGCCCTTTCTATGCTTAGAAAACTCTCTATCCATCTTGTAAATGAAGGGAATTTCTCTTCCTGTAGTAATTACAGCAAAAAATTACCATTTCTCCCTTGCATCCGAATAATGTTTGCTGAGAAATATATGTTGCTTATTTGAAATAAGACTTAGAACAGCGTCTCCTGCCTGATCTATTGAAGCCTTAAGTGTCTAGAACGGTACAAATGGGATAAAGATGTGATCAACTGGGAATGTCTAAGCCTATCTCTTCATCCCTAATTCTAGAAGAAATAACTTTCAAAAAGGCTGTTTCCTATGGCGTTTTTGCATAGCATCAAAACATTAAATATGCTCTTTCTTCAGATATTTTAACTGTGGGCTATGGATAAAATGATTCAGTGATTCAGTTAAATCATTAAAATATACGAATAACCAACTATTTCCATTTACCAGTTTTTAACATGAGAGATAAGACTGTGGTGAACGAAAAATGTTCTCCAAAGTTCTGGTTATTAAATAGATCCCAGTATAATGGAAAATCTAAGCAACACTGTAACAGCTTTATGTTTAAACAGCAGTGTTTTAAAAAGTGTTAATTATCCTGTTTGGAGATTTATAACTCCCCAAACTTGAGACTTGACAGAAAGAAGGAGGGAATTAATATTACTAAAGGCTCATCAATTTCAGATGCCTCTCTAGATTACAGAATGTTGTTGGATTCTATCTTCCTGTAACTTATGTACCATTGATCGTGTTTCATGCTTTGGAATAATAAAACATGGAGCTGTATTAACTATTCATGAGCAGAATGGCATATTCACCCCAAGTCTTAATTAGACAGAAATCCCTGTCATAAAAAAAAAAATCATAAAATTATACATACTGCAAAAGGAGTTGGATCGCCACGGCTTAATTTGGATATTTTGAGCTTGGCAGGTTGTGGCATAAGTAGCGATGGCCCCACAAAACACATCTGGGTGTCCCTTGTATGTGCAGGTGTCAAAGACACAATCTTCAAAGAAGTTTATTGGGTTAATTGTCCTGTGACATGGCGCAAAAGGTCCATTGCTTTTGGTGAGGATCCCACAGTAACGTTCAACTTGGTAGGTTTGTTTCTCAGCCTCACTGCATTTTTGGCATTTACCGGTGCACCCTGTAGAACACCCAGGGACATCCTTCACTTTCAAGCTGTTGGTAAATTGTATTATATCACTGGTTTGACTTCCATCCTGCATGTCAAAATCATCATGACGATTCTGGTTGGCATTGCCACAGAGTCCAGAGACCGAATTGGCGTATGTACTGGGAAGAACGACCCTGGCGTAGTTGGACCCTGGCATAACTACGTCAAACATGACTGTCAAATCGAAATCGGTTCGAATGAGGGAATCAGCCCCACTCCGGTAGACACTTAGTTTATTTTCATAAGAAAAGGGTAAATCCACTAAAACGCCATTGACCTAAAAAACAAACAATCCAGGGGTTTTAGCAAATTCAGAAAATGGGATCCTAAAATGATTTAAGCCATTGCTGTCAACTTGCAAAGCATCCCTGGCCTGCTCTTGAGTTGCCATAGGCCGGGGGGGGGGGGGGGGATAGGAAACCGGCAAAATGGGACAGCAGCCAAAGACAGATGCACATTCCACACTTATCTCTCTCAAAGCTGTATCCCAGGGTTACCTACAGCAGTCGAGGGGAGTGACCTCTAAATTGCTCCATTGGCGAATAAGGGGAAGGGGGGAAACAGGGTCATAATTGGAGTGTAAATTACGTAGGGTCAGAGCTGGCATAAATAACTGGATTTCTTTTGAAGCTTGGTTCGAGACTCATGATTTAATTAGTGGTCAGAACCCTGATTACTGCATTCACTAGTGACTTACGATGTCTTTATGGCCTCACCCAACCACCACTTAAGTGATATAAAGCCTTTTATATTGATTCGATGAGAGTTGGATGTCTCAAGAAAATGCTTTAAGTTGCTATAAGGGGAAATGGCTTAAGATTAGCTGTGGAACCAATGCAGAATTTATGAATTGCCTTCTAGGTTTTGCTCACCTTTGCTCTACCATAATATGATAGAGAAAGAGATTCCTTTATCGTATGAAAACTGTCAGATATTAATCTCTCCAATCAGGATTGATCGTTTGTTGAGTGCTTGTAGGATTTTGCTAAATGTTTACTATGCTCTTTATCAGACCAAGCCTAACATCAGTAGATTTCTGTGGCATTGTTGAATACTACCGCACCTGCAGGATTGTCTCCTGTGTTAAAGTTGCCTTCTAGTACAAGGATACAGAAGGGGAGGCCCTGATGTAATGAATGAGTGAGTGAGTGAATGCCAAATAAACTTTTAATTTGGCCACATAAAAACTATTTCAAGAAAACAACCAAGCTCAGAGAGCACAAGGACTCCTCACTTAGCATTCTTCCTTCTCTCTTTTGTTTGGAGTCGTCAAACAAAAAGATGACATATTCTGCATAAAATATGGCCTTGTAAATCACTTTTAAGTGATTTTCTTGTTACAGAATTAAGGAGAACCAGGATTGGGTGTAGCTTTCATAAGTACCTTCAGCAATAGAAGAACTTCAGTGAATGGTTTGGAGGATTCAACTTACCCCCCACCCACTCCCACCCTATAGAAACAGCAAAAGTCCCTAGCTATGGTGATGTGGCTCCAACCCCCGAGCCCATCGTATCGGAGGAAGAAGGCTCCGAACATGAAGGAGAGGAGCCGGCCAGGCCTCCCTCTCCCAGCCCCTCCTGTCTGGCAATTCCTCAGGTGTCGGCCGAAGGAAGGAGATTGGCCAGGAGCCAGGTGTCTCCGATCTGTCGGAGAGTGATGAGGGAGACAAGTTGTGGCTGGATCCACGCCAGCGTCGGCGTGCTAAACGGTCACAGCAGATGAGGAGGCATGCCAGAGATTGAGCTGAGTCACTGGACCACACCCCACAGGCTATATAAGGGAGGGTGATGGCCATTCCAGCTCTGTGACGGACAAAGCAAAAACTCTGGCGAGTCACTTGCACTTTTGGACAAACAAAGCCTCATCTGTTGTGGATTTCTGTTACTGGACTACTTCAAACTGTCTGTATTTCTGTGTTATCTGGTGAAGGGACAACCCCTCCTTCTTGAAGTAAAAGCTCTTGGCAGGCAGCAGCTGCGTTGCTGCCAAGTTTTGATAACGAACCTTTGACTGTTTTGAAACAATTATTTAACCCTTTGGGGTGGGTGTTTGTGCGTGTGGGAGACGGGGACAGAACATATGGTAATATTTCTCTCCTTTTTCCAAAGTAGACCTATAGCCCTTTCTTGAGCTTTACTCTAAAAATTCCCCAACATCTCCTTATATAGGAAAATGAGAATTGCATGCAACAGACTGGACGTGCTTCTGCAGAGTATTTTAAGTGGCCCTAATTACCAGATTTACACCTCCCGCATGCTTCTCCAATGTTCACCCACTGTACCTCAATCCGATGTTGGGCATTTTTGCTCAGGCCGATGGTCATGTTGTAGACTTCCAAGTTCACCCTTTTGGTAAAAGCCACATCCTTATGGCCTCGGTTCTCGTTCTCCACTGTGACCGAAAATGGGGTGAGGGCTGGATTTTTAGAGCGGATGCCCACCATTAGATACACACAGCTTCCCATAAAATCGTATTTGGTTCCATCGAACGTACGGTAATGTAGATCCCCAGATGCAATGCAGGTACTGTAGGTGGTGGCGTGACAACCACGAACGCCATTCACCACAATGCATTTGGTCTTGGCTTTGCAAGAAGACTTCACACATACAGTTCTGCCTAATCTGTTGTCACACCTGCAACGGGACCGGCAGTTTTCGTCTGCCCAAAACTCCTCTTCTGCTCTGTAGGTCACACCTTTGTGAGTGCAGTTGCAACTCTCCTTGGGAACACATTTCTCTCCACTGAAGAGGTAGCCTTGGTCACATTGGCAGACTTCTGCACAGGTATTTTTACATCTGGATGGAGCCTCTCGGTCAGAACACGTTGCTGGGCAGGCATTTCCGCAGGATAGATAGTGGCTGTTCTCGGGGCAGGTCAATGGGACAGGAACTGGGTCTGGAACTGAAGCTAAGCAAAAAAAAAAAAAAACAATCAAAAGAGACAGATGGAATCTCAGCAACATTAGGGATAACAAGGTACCGTATTTTTCGGAGTATAAGATGCTCCGGACTCTAAGACGCACTTACCTTTTCTGGGGAGGAAAATCTGCCTCTGCCTCCCAGCAATTTGCCTCCTTGCAGCAAACAGCAAACAGCAAACAGCCTGTTTCATTTTCATTTTCAGCACAGCCTGATCAGCACAAAAAAAAAAAAAAAATCTGCCTCTGCCTCCCAGCAATTTGCCTACTTGCAGCAAACAGCCCATTTCAGCTTCAGCTTCAGCACAGCCTGATTAGGACAAGCAACTGATCGTCGGTTGGATCGGCCCCCGAAGACCAGCTGTTTCCAGCTGTAGGGATTGCCATAGCCTATTGTTGCCGCTGCGTGCCCCATTTTCCAGGGGAGCGGCCGGGGGGGGGGGGGAGGGCTATTTTCGGGGTATAAAATGCACCCAAATTTTCACCCTGTTTTGGGGGGGGGGGGAAGTGCATGTTAAACTCCAAAAAATACAGTAACTTTCTTTAGGAAGAGAAACCCGTATGGATAGCATTCATTTGCAATTGACTAGTCAGATTTCACATAAACTGGACCTTGTTCTGATGCTTCCTGTCTGGAATAGCCTCCCTCCAGAGAGCTGGGTGGCCCCAATTCAACTGGAGCTTCAGAAGGAGCTCCAGTCTCCAGGACTGGAGAAAGAGAGCTACTGGCTCTTTCTCCAGTCCTGGAGACCATCATGTTAAAATTATATTGGAGCATTGACACAAATGCACAAATATTTAGGAACTGAGATTCACCCCGGCCATCCACTTGATGCTGTTTCCCCACACCCCTTTTGCTTTAATTCTCAACATCAGCAATTTTAAGATGTGTGGATTTCAATTCCGAGAATTGACTGAGGAATTGTGCGAGTTGAAGTCTACACCTCTTAACATTGTTGACATAGAGAAATATTGGTTCAATGACGTAGCGAGAGAGGCTAAAATACAGGTACTGCCACTGAACAAATAACAAAATAAGAAAATATCCCACATGTCAAGCGGAAAAGACACAAAAACCAGAGGTGGGTTTCAGCAGGTTCTGACCAGTTCTGGAGAATCGGTAGTGGAAATTTTGAGTAGTTCAGAGAACCGGTGGTAAAACTTCTGACTGGCCCCGCCCCCATCTATTCTCTGCCTCCCAAGTCCCAGCTGATCAGGAGGAAATGGGTATTTTGCAGTAACTTTCCCCTGCCACACCCATCAAGCCACGCTCACCAAGCCATGCCACGCCCACCAAGCCACACCCACAGAACCGGTAGTAAAAAAAATTTGAAACCCACCACTGCACAAAACCCAAGGCCTGCCGAGTAGAGGATCCAACTCCAACTACCCAACCCATTGCAATCTCGCAGATTTTCTTCAAACCATTCCCATTTTCTCAGAGTAACCGAGAAATGTCCAGCCTTGAGATGGGGGTTAAGGAACCAAGCTATGATCTTGGCAAAGCTTTGGTCTTTGTGCGTAGGCTGAAAAGTAACCTGATGACAACAGTAAAGATTGTGGCCATCTGTTCTTTGCTACAGAATCATTCTGAAAGCACAGCCGTGTGTGTGTGTGTGTGTGTGTGTGTGTGTGTGTGTGTGTGTTTAATAAGTAAATAAGTTTTCACAGTGATGTGGTACAGCTTGAGAAATGGGCTTGCATGTGCTGAAAGCTGTATTTGACTTTCGGGAAATGATTTCAACTTTTGTTGATTTGGTCAATTTTTTTCCCCTTTGCTGGAAGTTCTGCAAATCCCTGTCACTTTTGCAGCATGACACATAAATATTCAAAACAAACAAAAAACAAGAAAGATCTCACAATGAGAATTGCCTGAGCAATACATGCCAGATGACTAATCTGTCCAGTTTTGCTTCCTGTACTAAAGAAAAAGGACTTTAAAGTGAAGTTTTTGTGACTTTCTGGACAAATCTATATAGGTAAGTCCTCGACTTACAACCACAACGGAGCCCAAAATTTATGTTGCTAAGTGAGAAATTTGTTAAGCGAGTGTTGCCCCATTTTATGACTTTTCTTGCCACATTTGTTAAGTGAATCACTGCACTTGTTAAATTAGCAATATGGTTTTTAAGTGAATCCCCCACTGACTTCACTTGCCAGAAGGTCACAAAAGCGGATCACATGACCCCGGGACACTGTAACCGTCATAAATATGAACCAGTTCTCAAGCATCTGAATGTAAATCACTTAACAATGGGGATGACTGCAATGGTCATAAGTGTAAAAAATGGTCATAAGTCTCTTTTTTCAGTCCCGTTGTAACTTTGAATGGTCACTAAGTGAGCTGTTGTAAGTCAAAGACTACCTGTATAATTTTTGGAGCAAGACTACAAAAAGCATTACCTTTTCCCTTTTTAAAAGTTTTTTTTAAGTTCTCAGTCTAACCTGAGGGGTTAGACTGACGGGACGCTCCCATGTGACACCTCTCCTGCGCGAGCTGCATTGGCTTCCAGTGGACTTCCGGGTGCACTTCAAGATGTTGGTGACCACCTTTAAAGCGCTCCATGGCTTAGGGCCGGGGTATCTACGGGACCGCCTTCTGCCACCAATCGCCTCCCATCAGCCAGTTCGCTCCCACAGAGAGGGCCTCCTCAGGGTGCCGTCGGCCAGGCAATATCAGCTGGTGACCCCCAGGGGGAGAGCCTTCTCTGTGGTGGCACCTACCCTCTGGAACGACCTCCCCCCAGAGATACGAGTGATCCTAGACCTCCGGACTTTTCGTCGGGCCCTTAAAACTCATCTCTTTCGGTTACCTGGGCTGGCCTGACCCCATGCTGATTTTAAAGTTTTTTGTTATTGATTTTAATTTGAATTTGAGCCAAATTTATTTAAATCATTTTAACTATTTTTAACTTTTGTATATTGTGTTTTTTAGTTGGCTGTTCACCACCCTGAGTCCGAAAGGAGAAGGGCGGTATAGAAATTAAATAAATAAATAAATAAATAAATAAATAAATAAATAAACAAACTAACTATAATCATGGATTATATGCTGGTGCTCCCCAATTTGGGTACTAACTGATCTGATCAGACATAGTGTCCCCCACCCTTCGGAAATGTGGGAGCGTCATCACTTGAGACTTTCAAGAAAAGATTGGACTGCCATTTGTCAGAAATGGTATAGGGTCTCCTGCCTGAGCAGTGGGGGGGGGGTTGGACTAGATGACCTATAAGGTCCCTTCCAACTCTGTTAATCTGTTGTAGCACCCAGGCTATTTCTTTCAGTCTCTTTCAACAACCTTTAAATAATCGAAATCCAAGACATGCTTCCTGCAACACTATATTTTTTTAAAAAAATACGTTTTTCCCAGCCTTGGCCTCTAGAAGATATTTGGACTCCTAGAATTCCTAGAATTCCATACAACTTCAAGTGGCCAAGGTTGGGAAAGACTGTTTTAGATGCAAATTTACTGTCTCCCAAAGATCAACCTTTGCTGATTTCTCTTTTAATAGTGACTTGTGAGTTCCTTTCATACCCCAGAGTTAACAAATACCAGGGGTGACTGCAGGGTATGGTTTAAAAAATAAGCCAAGATGGCGGTCTAGCTTCCATTAGGCCATTCTGGCCGCCATCTTGATTTGTTTTGATCCCACCCTGAGGTATTTCTTCAAAGTACCATACCTACAGAAAAACAGCCCATTTTTCTCTTCAACGGTCTCTCTGGGTTATTGTGCCTCATTTTAATCCAAAGGGAAGACTTCCAAGACTGATTAATTTTAACTCCGATTTCAGCTTTCAGACTGATGCGCAATGTTTTATAGATTTATCATTGCTGTCATTTCATTTTTGTTTGGGAGGGAGGGAGGGAGTTAAATGTTAAAGTGCTTTTAAAGCTCTTCTTTATTTATATTTTTCTCCCCCACCCCCACCCATTGCTTCTTTTTCTGTCACATATGTCTATATAGTAAATAATCGTCTTTTAAAAATAAATAAGATAGAAAAGTCCTCTAAGAGATATTTTTCCAGATCAGGAAGTCTAAGGAAGCTACAAAATGGCTGAAAGGGAAAGAAACCAACCGTAGCATCCAACCTCAGATAACATTAAAGAAAGCTACAACCAAAAATGAAATGCAAATGACCGGGAAGAAAACTTAGAGAAAATTAGAGGGCAGGCCATTGACACAGCATTAGCAATCATGTGAGAAATTCTTCTAACTCAAAAGAAATAATTATGAGAGAATCTTAGAATATGAATCATAGTGCTGATTATTATACAAAGGCCCATTAGTTACCGAGTGTGCCGAAAGGTGATGGAGCAAAGCCGTAGCCTTCGTAATTCTTGTTTCCATAGGCCAACACACCAAAGGGAGATTGAGGATTCTCAAGGAAAACTGAACCTTGATTAATATCAGCTTTCCAGTTATATTCTGCCCAGGAATGCTCTGAGCCAGGGATCAATTGCCATTGAATGCCTGCCAAAACAGATTTATCCCAAGTATCGGTTTCGGAGCTTTTTGCTACGATAAGGACATGGTTGTCAAACTTTTTGAGACCATCAATTCGGTAGGCCAGGCCATAACTGGTGACATCAGGGATGTTGATGAGAAATGGATCGTATCCTATGTTCCCGATCTTGATCCCGGTGAAAAACAAAACCACCTGGATCCCAGCATCGGCAGAGATGTAAAACGCTCGAGAGGACTGGAGCGGAAACTGGATGATTTCTTCAGGCGCCAGATCTTGAAAGCCTTTATCCTCTCCTGACTGATAAACAATACGTGTGCTTTGATCAGCCACCACATAGATAATATCGATACCAGTCTGCAGAGGCACGGGAGGAACGATGAAGGTCTTGCCCCACTTGGAGACTGGCAGAAGTTGCTCAGCGACGTGGTCACAGTAATAATTTTCCTGGACACAGACATGGCCGCTCAAGACGGCCACGGGAGCCGAGGACTGAATCCTGGTACCGGACAAGTCTTCCATACTTTGCAACTGAAGAACTTCGAAAGCTTGGAGGTGTACCCGGAGGGTGGTCCCTGCTGTGTACGACCGTCCCTTGAAGGTGACTTCGCCTTGCAGTTCAATGGTGACTTGGGTAGGACTCTTCCAAGCTATGACAGCCAATTCTTTCTGGTAACTGTCTGCTTTGGAGCCCGGAGGTGTGATGACATAATAGGTATCGCCAAGCTCATGGACCGGGTAGAGTGTCATGCTCGCAATGGAATACAATTTTCGGTTAAATGAGACCACTGAAATGTCATGCTCAGCCTCAATCACAATGGAATAGGCAAAAAGGCCACTGCCTTTCATTTCCAATCTCACAGAGAGATCCACAGGCACTGTTTCATCTCCTGCAACGGAGTAAATTTGGCGGGAGGAAGACCTGGTCACTGTCATGGAGACCGTGGTGTCATTGCCATGGCCCACGAGAAATAGCTTCAAGCTTGTTTCAGAAGGCCTGTTGGTCTCAAAATTTTCCATGAAAGCCGTGATGAATTGCTTTCCTTGGGTGCTTGAGAATCCTTGGCCTGAGAGAAGGATAGAAAGGCATGGAAAAAATGAGCTCAGGAAAGAAGAGCAATAAAATACCCCAAGAAAGAAGAAAGTAGGAAGGGGGGGTGGGGGGGGAAGAGAACACATTTGGGAAAGGGCTATGGCCCAAATGGAAAGGCACCAATAATTTATGTTTCACTTTCTTTATCACTATTGAAGTGTTTACAAGTTTGATTTATTTTATTGTTCTTACATTTTTCACACTTTCACTTCAGGAACTCAAGCCAGTGCATAGTGTTTCCCACAACAACCATTCTGTAATATTTTGGGGAGGGGAGAGAGAAAGAGAGGGAGAGAGGGAGGGAGGGAGGGAGGGAGGGGGAGAGAGAGGGAGGGAGGGGAGGGAGGGGGAGGGACGGAGAGGGACGGAGACGGAGACGGAGGGAGAGGAAAGGGAGAAGGAGGAGGGAGAGGAAGGGTGGGCAGGAGAGAGAGAGGGAGAGAGAGAAAGAAAGAGAGAGAGGGATCAGACATACTAAGATAGATGTCTAAGATCACCCAATGACCACAACTCTGTCAGGGAGTTGGTGGGGGGGGAAGCGAGAGAAAGATCCAAGATCACACAATGACTTTTTAGGATCTCTCCGGTCCTAGTCTAATATCTTATCGTGGGCTTTCATATATTGGGTAAGTCTAGCCAATTATGGTTCATTTGAAATCTGGATCGCCCCAGTCCTGACCCCTTCAGCACAATGACACATTGGCTATCATGGGTCAGGCTGTTGAGAGAACGAGAAAACAGACAAACAAAACAGACGGACGTGGATGGATTGGCCTGGGATTTGGGGATGACGTTCCCCCATTGGGTTGGGGTTTACTCACCATTTTGCAGCATTAAGGATGAAAGGAGTAGCAGCGGTAGCAGCCCCATAGCTACAGGACACAAAAGGAATATAAGAAGAAATGTTAAGTAGGATGTGAAAAGGAACTAGGGCCATTGACTGGTTTAGAGATTTCTTGATGAAATGCTAAATTTCTATGGATTTATTAGGCAGAAGTTAACAGGGCAAGCCTTTCCCATTTGTTTGGTTATCTCCCCCTCCCTTTCCCCACCTCCCGTGCCCCCAAATAAATACAGTTCAAAATTTAGCACCAGTTCTGGGACCCAAGGCAGCTCTCCATTTCAGTTTCCCCTGTGGACAGTATTTTATGTTGTTTTTTTTTTAATCTCCAGATCTTTCAAAACTGTTAAGGAAGAGATAGGCAATTTCTCCTATACAATAAGAGAAAAAAAATTAATCCCCAAGCAAGTAAGCAAAGCAAAATTTTCTCCTCGCACAGGATCCAATATCTGACTCAATACTCTGTGGCAGACAGCCTATCTCCTTATCTGATTGAAAATAGCCATTATTTCCGTTTACAGAAACTTGTTAGCCTATATTTGTGTATAGGTAAATCCAATGAAACTGTTTGACAAGACGCAAGAGCAGAACACCAGTTTATTCTTCAAAAAGGAATTTAACTCGGGGTGGTGGGGGTGGTGAAAAACAGAATAGAGAACTGACTACCTGTTGAAAGAAGAGAGTTCGGTCATCCCATCATACAGATTCAAGCTACATGTTGCATGATGGAGAATACAAAAGGCACAGGACAAAATGTCTGTCGCAACTCTTACCTTCCACCACTGAGGAGATTTCTCTGGGTTTGAGGAGAGAAGAGGAGCACTGTCTGTGCTCACCCTCTTCCTCCCTGCCGCTGTTTCCTCTTTTATAGGGAGCAACATTCACAGAAATGGGAGGGAAAACACCCACAAGGTCAAAAACAAGACAACCACTAAGGTCGCTGCCAGAGAAATGAAGAGATCCAAAAGGCTGCAGTTACTGGTAGGGGAGGAGGAAAAAACACCAGAAGGGTTCATGTCCAATTTATTACCATCATTAATCAGCACAAGATATATGACCGTAGTTTCTATGGTTGATTCAGCCATCCAAACTTGAACAACAACATTTTCTAACCCTTCTGTTGAGGAGTGTATGGTGTCCACCGTGAGGCTGAAAGGCCTACAGATGACACTTCTCAATGTTTGACTTTGGGGAAAGGAGGCATTTTAAAAGTGCTTAAAAAAACACTTGGTGGATTTTATTGCTAAATAGCGAGCTCTTGCCAAAGCCCTGTGCAGGATTTGTCTTACAATGGCATTCCCCAACCTTTCTGGCTCAGCAGATCGTTGGGGGCAGTGGCCGGGGTGAGGGGGAGTTAGAGGGGATGGTGGTTTTTTTTTTTTTTAATTTGATTTATATGCTGCCCTTCTCCGGAAACTCAGAGCGGCTTACAATGCATTAAGCAATAGCCTTCATACTTTTGTATATGTTATACAAAGTCAGCTTATTGCCCCCACAAACTGGGTCCTCTGGTTTTGCAAGCTGCACACGGGCCACTTTCACAAACACAGCTTCACGTGCACACCCGCCCACCACTTCCACCGGGTTGCAGATTGGGGGCTGGGGACCCCTGTCTTAGAGTGATCAGTGGTAGAAACCAGGGGTGGGCTGCTGGGGGTTCGCAGGGGTTCAGGAGAACCTCTAGCTAAGATTCTGTGCAGTTGGGAGAACCCCCAGATCCCACTCCTGGCTTGACCCGCCCATCCCACCCCTCCCTTCCCAGGACTCCCCACACAGCCCGTTTTGGATGCAGGTAAGTACAGGGTGTGCATGGAGGCTCGGGGAGGGCAAAAAATGGGCCTACCGGAAGTTCAAGCTTCCAGAGCCCTGGGAGGCTGTTTTCGTCCTCCCAGAGGCTCGAGAAAAGCCTCTGGAGCCTGGGGAGGGCAAAAATGTTCCCCTGCACACCGTGGTGCAGGAGGCCAACTAAGCCACGCCCACCATGGCCACACCCACCCAGCAACCGGGCAAAGAACCCCTTGCTAAAATTTTTGAAGCCCACCCCTGGTAGAAACAGTACCCAATAAACGTGGATGGGGTTTGAGGAAAGGATCCAATCAATCATTTCGCCATAATTTTTAAGGTAGTGAGTCACTGGATCTAATCTTAGGAGACCAAGTATATTTGTGCAATATAGTTTCAAAGCCAATTACATAGGCAATTAATTAGCTCCAAGGGTAAAGATGAGAAGTTATCTTTATATTTTTAACAAGTAGACCTTTACACTTTAATTATACACTATAACGAAGTTTGTTTATTTAACTACTTGGTTATGATAAGGAAGTTCCAGGAATCCTACTTGCCCTTGAAGCATCAGAATCTCCTTGGTAACTTGATATTGTTTACCACTATTTACAGTAGTCTAATCATCTATGATTGATTTGAAGCTAAAGGGGGTTATGAAGGAATTTTTCACTTATGTTCAAGAGTTTCCTTTCTGGCTGTATTTTACTGAAAGCAGATTCGTCTTTAGGACTAGAAATTCTTCCAGAGAAGTATAGAATGAGTTGTACGTTAGCTTTTCCCAAACATCCTTTGATCACCCATGAGTGTAATGTAAATATCTTCAAATAAATAAATAAATAAGCATTGTATCTTTCTGGCTCTTTCTGCAACTGTATCACTTGGCTGATAAGAATTCCCAATTGCAGATTGGGTTATAAGGATTTTCAATCCACAGATTGGAGCACGGTAGCTCAAGTGGTTAGGACATTGGACACTCGAGTGGTTAGGACAGTGAAGGTTAGCAAACCCACATTTGAGAGCCAAGTGCTGTCGTGAGCTCCCATCCTTTATTCCAGCTCTTCTGGGAGTCATGAAAGAAGTCTCCAACTGGGCACCTTTAGGCAATGGTAATGTCACTGGCTAATCCTTTCAACCAGGAAGCACCTTGATGCTTCTGACACAAATGCAAAACAAAAAACCAATTAAAAAAATGCACACTAAATAGATAGAATATATAGTAATGGAACAGGAAATAATGCAACTCTCCTTCAAGAATTCAAAACCCTGTCTGAAGACTTTAGTGTTGACGTAAAAATAGCTTCTCTAGACAAGAGGGGTAAAATAAGGAAGAGGTAAAAAGTAAGGAAGATCCAATGGAATTTTGTCAAAGAGCAAATCTAACCAGAGTTTCTCCTGTGAGGCGCGAATAATTAGGCTCAAACTGTATTTGCGATACTTTATGCAAAGACTTTGTCTTTTGGAGAAGTCTAAAGGGGTGAGGAAATTGGGTGAAAGTGGAAAAAAGGACAACCAATAGCAATAGCAATAGCACTTAGACTTATATACCACTTTACAGTGCTTTATAGCCTCTCTAAGTAGTTTACAGAGTCAGCCTATTGCCCCCAACAATTTTGGGTCCTCATTTTACCCACCTCGGAAGCAGTGGTGAAATCCAAACTTTTTTACTACTGGTTCTGTGGCCATGGTTTGATGGGCGTGGTATGGCTTGGTGGGCATGGCTTGGTGGGTGTGGCAAGGGATATTGCAAAATCTCCATTCCCACCCCACTCTGGGGCCAGCCAGAGGTGGTATTTGCCGGTTCTCCGAACTACTCAAAATTTCTGCTACCGGTTCTCCGAACTGCTCAAAATTTCCGCTACCAGTTCTTCAGAACCTGTCAGAACCTGCTGGATTTCACCCCTGCTCAGAAGGATGAAAGGCGGAGTCAACTTTGAGCCTGGTGAGATTTGAACTGCCAAATTGCAGGCAGCCGGCAGCCGGCAGCCAGCAGAAGTAGCCTGCAGTATTGCATTCTAACCACTGCGCCACCATGGCTCATCCTCACCAATATCAAGGTGAATGGTCTCAGTTATAATGGCAATTTGTGTACCATTGGAAGATCTGAAGGATCAAGTTGGGAACAATCTTCAGATTGTCCTGAAGAAAAAACCTATCTGTGGTTGCTAAGTGTCAACACTAATTTGATGGCTTGCTATCATCACACGGAAGCCATACTGAAGGCAATGATTCTATTCCTACATTCCAACCCAACCGTGACTTTTAAACCCTTTGCTTCACCAGGGTGTTAAAAACCTTTCTCCGTTTACTCCAGGATGTAAATTCTACTCTGCCTTTTCATTCTTATCAGGATGCTTTTAGGAATGCAGTGCCTTTTAAGATGTTCCGGGAGAGAAATCTACAAGGTTTTGAGTATTAATGCTATTTCTTTTTAATGCTACAAACATTTATGATTACCAATAGCGTGTGCTCTGATGGAGTTGAGAGCTTGCCTCGTTTATGGCGTATGTAGCTTAGTTTTATGACAAGGGGAGGAGTGAATGTCCTACACCAGGCCAAAGCAGAGCCATCTTTATAAGTTGATGAACTCTTGTCCTCTGCTCTCAAAGCAGAGCCTGCATGTATGCAGGGTAAGAAAATCACAAAGAGAGGCAAGGGGAGTAAGCTGAAAGTTCTGGTAATTGCAACCAGTAGAATAGAATAGAATAGAATAGAATAGAATAGAATAGAATAGAATA
>WNWU01000046.1:6529194-6539575 GCA_012654045.1 Ptyas mucosa | reverse complement strand
GATGGATGGATGGATGGATGGATGGATGGATGGATGGATGGATGGATACATGGATGGATGGATGGATGGATGGATGGATACATGGATGGATGGATAGATAGATGGGTGGATGGATGGATGGATGGATGGATGGATGGATATAAGTACAGTAGATAGACTGATACGATAGATGATAGATAGATAGATAGATAGATAGATAGATGGATGGATGGATGGATGGATAGATGGATGGATGGATGGATGGATACATGGATGGATGGATGGATAGATAGATGGGTGGATGGATGGATGGATGGATGGATGGATGGATGGATGGATAGATAGATAGATAGATTGTGTGTGTGTGTAAGAAAGAGAGACAGCATCCTATGTTAACTCAGATTACTTAGTTTATACCTTAATGTCTTTTAAGATTCTAGAAAATTGCCTAATTTCATAATAATATTGAGTGTGTCAAATGAACACGGCTTACCACTTTGCTTTATATTTCTCCAGGTGAACAACAATGGGGTTGTCTCTTTTGGAAAGTATGTCTCAGAGTACACTCCTAATGCTTTCCCTCTGAAAAATGGAATAGCCTTTGTTGCTCCATTTTGGTCTGATGTTGACAATAGAGTCAGTGGGAGCATCTTCTGGAGACAAACCGAAGACCCAGAGCTGCTTAGTCGCTTTGCTGCAGACCTCAGTCGGTACCACCCTGATATGGCTTTCACACCCATGTGGATGTTTGTTGCCACCTGGGACAAAGTAGGCTACTACGGATCTGCTTCAGACAAGGTAGGTCTCACACAATAATGGCAATCGAGAGCTTTCCTTCTCCTCCAGTGGGTGCTGCTTATTTATTGAGAGTAAATGTAGTGTAGAGGTAAAAGTGCTGAACTACAGCCTTTCCCCCCCCCCTGCCCCACCCAATCATGGAGATAGAGGTGAAAGTGTTGGACAAGGAGCACCAAGACCCAGATTTAAGTCCATCTTAAATCCATAGAGGCTCCCTGGATGACTTTCAGATTGTCTTTCTATTCTCAATACTGTCAGTCCTGCCCCAGTCTGATCCCTTAGGAAAGAAAGACCCTCGACTCCATTTGGTAGAAGTGATAGATTCTTTTATTAAAAGATGCTGACTGCAGTAAAGTCAGGCTAGAATTAAATTTCCCACGCTAAAAGGATCCAAAATGTTTCCCCTCATCCCAATCCTCACCCAATGACCACTTCATTTTCAGCCAATGAAGATTCACCTAGGTGTTTTGAAAACGCTGAGATCTTTGGGGTAATCCACATTCCTTCCCAGGGTGCATGGCCTTGAGTGCTGGCACAAAAAGGTTCGGAGCTTCTCTGTTCTTAGTCAAGCTGTCATCTCCCCCCTCCCTACTTCTCTGCACATACTAATACAGGTTTATTAACCATTTCTCTCCCCCCCCCATGCCCCTAGCCTTTGATGGCAGGATGCCAGTGAGGCGCCAAGTCGAAGATGGCAGACTTGACACTTTACCTTACAGACACTGAATTCCTGTAAGGAAACATTCAGGATACAAATTTAAGGAGGGAAGGATATAAATCTAATGGGGGGGGGGGGAACCCCTAACAAAATATGCACCTGGCTGGAAGAATGTCCAGTTCATAGACACGTAGGTTTTTGTACTAAAAAACGTATATGGGACCTGGAGAATGTAATGAGAATGAAAGAAAAATGAGCAAACTCCTTTGTTTTTCTTATACCAGACTCATAGGTTGAGTCCTTTATCCCTTCCATTCTTTCTTATTTTATTTTATTATTTAAAAACTATTAAAGGTAAGGGTTTCTCTGTCCAGGTGTGCCCCACTCTAGGGCATGGTGCTCATCTCCATTTCTTAGCTGAAGGAGCTAGCATTGCCTGAAGACATTTCTGTGGCCAGCATGGCTATATGCCAAAGGTACACCGAACGCTGCTACCTTCCCACCAAAGTGGTACCTGTTTATCTACTCGCATTTGCATGCTTTCAAACTGCTAGGTGGGTAGGAGCTGGGCCAAGGAATGGGAGCTCACCCCGGTGTACGGGGTCGAACGCAGGCTGTCAGTTTTCCACCTGACAATCTCAGCGTCTTTAACCACTGAGCCATTGTGGGCCCACCCCCCTCCCTTAAAATTATTACTGTACTTTTAATTCAATGCAGTTTCTGAAAACTGATGGTACCAAAGAAGACAGCTACATGGTGTCAACGAAACCTTTCTCGGGTTACTGAATGTGCACCCATGGTTTAAATGGTCCTAATACTTGAGAGGTGGCCTGATACTTTGGGGAAGAGCCATATTTTTATCAGGAAAGGAAACACCAAACTGATCATCTATATCAGCAACCCCCAAACCTTTCCAGCTTGGCGGCCCACTGGGGGTGGGGAGGAATGGTTCTTTGTGAGTGGTAGGCACATGCACAAGCACACACAGCTCCATTTGCGTGAACAGTAGGGACAGTAAGGACCATTAGTGGGCCACAGTCCAGGGGTTGGGGCTCTCCTGATCTATATAATTCTCAACGTGCAATGTTCAATGTTGCCACCAGATGGCACCTCTATCACCCTGCAAAAAAAGTTCTAGTCAAGTTTGCCCATCTAGAAAGCCTAGTAGAGTTAAGACTTGACTTACAACCACAAATGGGAAGCAGATTTTCTATTGTAAGTGGATCCAGTTATAAAGCGAGTCATCACTTAATCAGATCCAACTTACTGCCCTTTTTTTCTCACAGTCATTAAGTGAATTACATGGTCGTTAAGTGAACCCCAGCTTCCCAGATTCACCTTGGAAGCCAGCTGGGAAGGTGGCAAATTGTGATCACATGACCACAAGATTTCTGCAACCATCTTAAATGCAAGCCGGTTGCCAAATGCCCAGATTGTGATTGCATGACCACTGGGACTGTACGATTGTCATAAATTCAAGAACAGGTTGTAAATCTCATTTCATCTGAGGCCACCATAATGTCAAACTATCATTAAACAAGCAGGGGTTAAGTCAAGGATTATCTGTAGAATTAACTCTGCGCAGTACATGGATGTGTCCTGGACGTTGGACAGTGTACCAAATGAAAGGAGTGATATTTTTAATGGGATCAAGAGAACTGCAGGGATATATGTTCAAAGTAAATGAAACTAATCAAGTTTCATTGGGAAATTAATGTGGAAACTAATCAAGAAGAGAAGCAACTTAGAACTAAGGAGAAATTTCCTGACAGTTAGAACAATTAATCAGTGAAACAACTTGCCTGTAGAAGTTGTAAGTGCTCCAACACTGGAAGTTTTTAAGAAGAGGTTGGATAACCATTTGTCTGAAGTGGTGTAAAGTATCCTGCCTAAGAAGGGGGTTGGACTAGAAGACCTCTGAGGTCCCTTCCAACTCTATTATTCTATTCCATTCTAAACCACTAGGACTTGAATTCCTAGTGCCTGAGCGGCGCAGTAGACTAAGGCACTGATTAACATTCAGCTGCCTGCAATTACTGCAAGTTCTAATCCCACCAGGCTCAAGGTTGACTCAGCCTTCCATCCTTTCTAAGATAGGTGAAATGAGGACCCAGATTGTGGGGGCAATAAGCTGACTTTGTATAAATATACAAAAGTATGAAGGCTATTGCTTAACGCATTGTAAGCCGCCCTGAGTCTCCGGAGAAGGGCGGCATATAAATCAAATTAAAAAAAACAAACAAACTCCAAGATGACTTTCCTTTAGAAACAACTTTGCTAAGCAATGATAAAGGTAAAGGTAAAGGTTCTCCTCACATGTGCTAGTTGTTCCTGACTCTAGGGGGTGGTGTTCATCTCTGTTTCAAAGCCAAAGAGCCAGTGCTGTCCAAAGACGTCTCCCTGGTCATGTGGACGGCATGACTAAACACCAAAGGCGCACAGAATGCTGTTACCTTCCCACCAAAGGTGGTCCCTAGTTTTCTACTTGCATTTTTTAAGTGTTTTTGAACCGCTAGGTTGGCAGAAGCTGGGACAAGTAACGGGAGCTCACACCGTTATGCGGCACTAGGGATTCGAACCACTGAACCGCCGATCTTTCCATCAACAAGTTCAGCGTCTTAGCCACTGAGCCACCACGTCCCTTTTGCAACGATAGCCATGCCTTAAAATACAATTTTTCCCCCTTTTTGTTGCAGGTCAACACTTTTCAAGCTGTCTTAGCTACAGATGGAGAAATATCCTTCATCCTGCTGCATTATGCTAATATACAGTGGACCACTGGAACTGGAAACAATGGAGATATTCATACAGGACTTGGAGGAATCCCCGCTCAGGTAGTTTTGGGATAGCTTGAAGGTGCAACAAGAAATGCAGGGTTATGTTTGCCCAGTCAATGCAACCTCATGTAATCAAAGTGGACAGATACAAAAAGTGACCCTTAGTTATCCTTCTCAACTCATACTTTTATGCTGCTGATTTTTCCCCTTTCTTGTGAGCTTCAGAAAACTTCAAAAAAAAAATCTAAATATTTACAGGAAGGATATTTACAGCAATGGGGGCAGGTTTTACAGGACCAGACATTAAGAGAGCTTTCTGCCTATCACGGAACTGTTTTTTTCTGGATGTGTATTGTCAAACTTTGAAAATGAAGATTTGCTATTACTTTCAGACAACATCTGTGTTTGTTTCTGCAACGGTTTGATCCTTTCCTCAAGGAAGCCTAGCCTAGCCTCCATTTCTTCCACCATACATACAATCTGTAGTTGCAAGGCCGTAATTCATGCTAAAAGTTACCTAAGTATTAACTGACAGGGTGATCATTTTTGTATATCTCGTTTTTTCTATGGGGATAATTTTTGTATATCTCGCTTTTTCTACCTGTTTCACTTTTCTTCTTTATACCGTAACTGCTATTCTAATAGAAAATCCTTCATATAAGTTATTGCATTACATTCTTGATTATCTTTCCATTCATATATAATTTTATGGCACTACTAAAAAAAAAAAAGTGGTGTTATTAGTTAGTTTTAGAAAATACACTTTTCCCAAAAGGTTTCCACAATTTTGGCCACTACTGTATGGTTGATACCCAGACTTGCAATCCAATGAGAAAGTTTGTTGGGGTGTTAATTAAGACAGGGTATCATTCTTTCTCTACCTCTTCACCAGGCTGGCTTTGACAGCGGGGACAAAGAAAATTACTATAACATTCCTGGTTCCCGAACTCCTGGAATTCTCAATATTATGAAGACCACCAATGTTGGTGAACCGGGTTGCTGGCTGTTTCAAGTGGATAAGTCAATTATTGGAGTTCCCACGGCAAAAAGTGATTGCTTGAATGAGTAAGTGCCAGACCTTCTCTTTTATTGGCTGGTAGGATAGATATGTAAATAATTGGAATGACCTAGAGGTAGAGCTCTCACCTCACAATCAGGAAGCTGTGAGTTCAATCCTAGGTTGAGGCCGATATTTCACTCTCTCTCTGGACATGCTGAGAATATATCTGCTGAACAAAACTCCGCATTGGCAACAGGAAGGGGTATCAGGCCATTAAAACACTCTGCTAGCTCCATTCAGTTGCCCAGACTCCACCCCACAAAGGATTATGGGGTTGTTAAAAGAAGATGATGATAGGGATAGATTATAGGAGAGAAATTACAAACTAACAATGTCAGCTGCTTATAAAGAAAATCTTTACATAATGTTCTACTGATGGCATTTGCCACCAGCAAGATTGGCCAGGATGTTCTTGAATAGGTCTCCGAATTGTTAGAGGTGTGGGCACAAACAAGGGACATTCTACCACATGTGGTGGACCTGTCCTAAGATTAGGAAATTTGGGGGCAAGATTAAAAAATGGCTGGATGAAATAACAGGGTAGAAGATAGAAAGAAAGCTGGAATTATTTCTCCTGGGTATTCTGGAAGGGAAAATGCAGAAAAGTATACAATATATCATATTATACATACTAATGGCAAGTAGAATTGTGATAGCACAAAATTGGAAACACCAGACACCCCTCCAGATCAAAGCATAATAAAAAAAATATACGAACGTGCAGGGATGGACAGATTATCTATGGAAATGAAGGAGAGGGAGGACACCGAGTACTATTTAATATGGAATAAATGGTATTCCTGGCTGGAGAGTAAACATAAAATTTAAGGGATGTTGTTGTTATGAGATCGAATTGTAAATAGAAATCAAGATAATTTAAATAAAGATGTAAGTTTACGGTACAGATATTTAGAAGTAGAATTTGTGTAAAGAGATTAAATAGGTTAGAAATACCAATGCAGAAAAGTTATTAGTATTGAAATTTTGATATGTTTGTTTTTGGTTGTTTATATTTTTTGTTTTGTGTGTATGTGTTTTTCTTGCTTTTTTTGTGCATTATATTTCTTTTTGTACGTGTATTTTAATCTTTGGAAATTTAATAAATATTATTTTTTTAAAAAAAGATGATAGATATGTAAATAATTACTAGAACCATGGCCCAGAGGTGAAATGCTACTAGTTCATTCCGGTTCGGGCAAATCAGTAGTGATAAAAACTACCGGTTCGGATGAACCAGTAGTAAAAAAAAGCTACCAGTTCGGTTGAACTGGTAGTAAAAAAAAGCTACCAGTTCGGGTGAACCAGTAGTAAAAAAAAGCTACCAGTTCAGTTGAACTGGTAGTAAAAAAAAGCTACCGGTTCATGTGAACCGGTATTTCCAACAATCAGCTGTGCCGCGTGGTTTAGCTTCACTAGAAAGCAGGAAATCCTGCTTTCTAGCGAAGCTACACCACGCGGCACAGCTGTTCCCCTCCCTCGCTATTCTACTTACCTAGTGAAGTCTTCTTTTTCCTCATGAAGTGCACATTTGATGAGCACTGCAGATGCACACACACTGTTCATTTGGCGCACACCATGCATGCATGGGCAGCAAACCGGTGGCGATCCGAGGAGGATTTCACCATTGCCGTGCCCCCCTTACTTATTTTGCTGTTATCTCTTTTCATCAGGTGAAAACCACTTCCAACGCAGACCATCTGCTTCTCCATGCCAGCCTGGGACAAGTTGAATAGCATCTGCCATCTTTCTCAAATCCCTCTGTTACCCTCTTCGAGCAAGAAAAAGTTTTCGGGAGCTGCCATTAACTGTAGATTTAGCAATAAATGATTGCACTCACATGGGTGGTGTGTCCATTGTGGAGTGCAAGAAAGAAATGCACGATTGTTATATGCGTGAATACGTCAGCCTGTGCATATATAAAGGGTGTGTGTGTGTGTGTGCTTGTGTGATGCTTTTAAGAGGAGGGACAAGCCTCACATTCTGTGAAGTTGGTTTCCTTCATAGGAGATGGGTCCAGATGTAAAATCCCAAGGGATGGAAAATGTGATGTGGACATCCATACCAATATCTCCATACACACATTGACTACTCAATTCTTTATGCCAGAGGTGTCCAATCTTGGCAATTTTAAGATTTGTGGACTTCAACTCCCAGGTGGTGCAGTGGTTAGACGGTAGTACTGCAGGCTACTTCTGCTGACTGCCGGCTGCCTGCAATTTGGCAGTTCAAATCTCACCAGGTTCCAGGTTGACTCAGCCTTCCATCCTTCCGAGGTGAGTCAAATGAGGACCCAGATTGTTGGGGGCAATAGGCTGACTCTGTAAACCGCTTATCGAGGGCTGTAAAGCACTGTAAAGTGGTATATACGTCTAAGTGCTAGTGCTATTGCTATCCCCATGGTCACATGATCAAAATTTGGCCGTTTGGCAACTAGTTCATATTTATGACGGCTTCAGTGTCCCAGGGTGGGGTGGTCAACATTTGCAACCTTCTGACAAGCAAAGTCAATGGGGAAGCCAGATTCGCTTAACAACTGTGTTACTAATTTAACCATTGGAGTGACTCATTTAACAATGAGCAAGAAAGGTCATAAAATGGGGCAAAATTCACTTAACAAATGTCTCACTTAGCAACATAAATTTTGGGCTCAATTGTGGTCATAAGTCGAGGACTACCTGTACACATAGAGAAAAAAACCATAATGTAAAAAAGTCTTAGATCTGGGATCGTCTTCTTCATAGACAGCTATATAGCCTTGGTGGCGCAGCAGACTAAGTGCTGTTAAGTAACACCAGCTGCCTGCAATTACTGCAGGTTCGAATCTCACCAGGCTCAAGGTTGACTCAGCCTTCCATCCTTTCGACGTAGGTAAAATGAGGACCCGGATTGTGGGGGCAATAAGCTGACTTTGTATAAAAAAGAACACCACTTAGGGGGGCCCGAAAGCCCTGCTAAGCAGGTATATACAGTAGTATGAAGGCTATTGTTTAACACATTGTAAGCCGCCCTGAGTCTCCGGAGAAAGGCGGCATATAAATTGAACCAATAAATAAATAAATATTTTCCAACAGCAAACCATAACTTGGTGCAATAGCACTCAAACTTATATACCGCTTTACAGTGCTTTACAGCCCTCTCTAAGCAGTTTACAGAGTCAGCCTATGGCCCCCACCATGGATGGAAGGCTGAGTCAACCCTGAGCCAGTTGGTCAGGATCGAACTGCCACATTGCAGGCAGCCGGCAGGCAGCAGTACTGCATTCTAACCACTGCGCCACCACGACTCAGCCGATACCCTCATGAGGAGATATTTTAACCATCAACAAAGAACATTGACAAGATCTTTTGCATATGGTCCTTTGGTTAGTCCATTAAAAACCTTTATGTTCCATTGATTAAAAACTTGAACATGCAATTCAGTGATGGAATTCAAAAATTTTTACTACCAGTTCTGTGGCGTGGCTTGGTGGGTGTGGCAGGGGAAAGATACTGCAAAATCCCCATTCCCACCCCAATCCAGGGAAAGGATACTGCAAAATCCCCATTCCCTCCCCATTCCTGGGGGAAGGGTATTGCAAAATCTCCATTCCCACCCCACTTTGGGGCCAGCCAGAGGTGGTATTTGCCGGTGCTCAAAATTTCTGCTACTGGTTCTCCAGAACCTATCAGAACCTGCTGGATTTCATTTCTGATGCAATTCCTTTAAAAAAAAATTAAGGCTTCAAGATGCAGGGGGTGAATGCAATCCAGAATAGCCGCTATGAAAGAAAAACGAGTCAGGGCTGAATTGCTGCCTCTTTACAGTCGAGAGGACGATGCTGTTCGGCACTGGCAGGAGAGACATTCTGATAAATGACCACAACCTAAAGAAACAAATAACAAAAGCTTTAGGACTATTTTTTTTTTTTACATAAATTCTCATTCCACAGCTCAGAACAGAACTACTCAGGTTTCCAACAGCTTTTGGACTGAATCTATCTGCTTCCAGTAAAACTCTACAGCAGTGGTGAAATCCAATTTTTTTTTACTACCGGTTCTGTGGGCACGGCTTGGTGGGCGTAGTGTGGCTTGGTGGGCATGGTAGGGGAAGGATACTGCAAAATCCCCATTCCCTCCACATTCCTGCGGGAAGGATATTGCAAAATCTCCATTCCCACCCCAGTCTGGGGCCAGCCAGAGGTGGTATTTGCCAGTTCTCCGAACTACTCAAAATTTCCACTACCGGTTCTCCGAACTACCCAAAATTTCTGCTACCGGTTCTGCAGAACCTGTCAGAACCTGCTGGATTTCACCCCTGGTTGGTCCTACCATTAAGCCAAAGTAACCTTCTCTGCAGAAGGTTGCAGAAGGTTCTCTGCAAAATCTCCATTCCCACCCCACTCTGGGGCCAGCCAAAGGTGGTATTTGCCGGTTCTCTGAACTACTCAAAATTTCCGCTACCGGTTCTCCAGAACCTGTCAGAACCTGCTGAATTTCAACCCTGCTCTACAGCACTTTGATTCCCAAAAGAGGAATCTTGACCTTTGTTGAAGCATAAAGATAGCACTGTCTCTCTTTAAAGCAGCTGAATCCTTTTTCTGATTTCCATGGCTAGAGCTCCCTCCAAAATCCCAGAAAACGATGCAGCTGCTTTAAAAACATTAACAGAGTTGCTGGGTTCAAGTTGTCACACATTTCAAAGCATCTTTTTGGAATTCAGTCTGAAGTGCTAGCTGAAGCCTGCACAGATTTGCCATTCCTCCTTATTTGGGTGGTAAGAACTTGACATTGTCTTCTGCCAATCAGCTGGAATCTGAGCTGAGATTTATAAGGTGTTTTTTTTCCCCCTTTAGGTTTATCACAATATGAGAATCTATCCACTACCATTTATAAACTAGATTTGCAACACAGCATACGCGTGAAACCAAGTTTTTCTTTTGTGCATACCTAGCAGGGGTGGGTTCTCAACTACTTCAAAACTTGTCGAATTTGGTATTTGACACATTTTGACCTGAAAATGTTGTCCCATTACTCAGTATTTGTTTAGTACTTGATGCGCTGTGATACGAAGAGAGGGACAGCTGCAAAGAACAGACAGGAAGTCGGCCATACTTGGAAGGTCATTGCAAAG
>WNWU01000046.1:6432346-6495886 GCA_012654045.1 Ptyas mucosa | reverse complement strand
ACAGCGCCTGCATATCTCATCCAGGCCATTTTCCTTCCTCTAGAATCAGAGATAAATATGCCTATCTCTGTGGGATGTGGTGGCTCAGTGGCTAAGATGCTGAGCTTGCTGATCGAAAGGTTGGCAATTCAGCGGTTCGAATCCCTAGTGCCGCGTAATGGGGTGAGCTCCTGTTCCTTGTCCCAGCTTCTGCCAACCTAGGAGTTCGAAAGCCCGTAAAAAATACAGGTAGAAAAATAGGGATCACCTTTGGTGGGAAGGTAACAGCGTTCTGTGCGCCTTTGGCGTTGAGTCATGTTGGCCACATGACCACAGAGACGTCTTTGGACAGCGCTGGCTCTTCGGCTTTGAAATGGAGATGAGCACCATCCCCTAGAGTCAGGAACGATTAGCACATATGTACGAGGGGAACCTTTATCTTTTACCTTTATGCCTATCTCTATTTATAAAAATGGATATGTTACTTTTCTGCTTCATTGATAGGCTATAATTTATGGAATTTTGGCTGTTCTTACTGTGTTCAACATCCTGGAGTTTTGCATCGCCATCTCTCTTGCGTCTTTTGGCTGTAAGATGCTTTGCCGAAATGCCTTCACTGAAACGGTAAGATTCCAAAGGAAGAAGGTTAGTTTATCAAGAGAAACAGATTCAGAAACATGGCTTGCCAATCAACTCAGGTTCTAGTTCATACGTTATACTAAGTGTGATGTAAAAGAAACAAAACAATAATTTGGCTTCACATATTATGCTATGTTGCAAATCCTGAGTTATAAATCATGGTGGTTGATTCTCATATTGCAATAAACCTAAAGGAAACAAACCACCATTCACATCTCAGCGCGCCCAACCTTCATCTTTAATTGGCAGGGAAGGGGGCAGTGGTGGGATTCAAGTAATTTAACAACCGGTTCTCTGCCCTAATGATTTCTTCCATCAACCAGTTTGCCAAACTGCTCAGAAAGTTAACAACTGGTTCTCCCGAAGTGGGGCGAACTGGCTGAATCCCACCACTGGAAGGGGGTAATGTTCTCACCACCCAATTGAGATGTGCTCAGAGTTGCCTCGAACCACAAGATGGACAGCAAATGAGTTTGATAATGACAATAAAAAAATGAAAATAAGTACCATCTAATCTACACACGGTCCAGGCAACACTTCAGGTAGAATCCCAGAAATGTGTGAGAGCATCTAAAGTATTTCTTTCTGGGACTTGGGAGGCAGCGCCAGCTATGCAAAACCAGAAAAGGATGCAGCTGCTTTAAAGAGAGGCAGTGATGTCTTTATGCTCCAGGATTCTATGGAGAATCCAGATGCCTCTTGGGAAAGGAATCAAAAGTGCTTCAGATCCTTATTTGAAACAAGGAGAGACAGAAGCATTCAACAGACCTTTGGCAAGCTGAGAATTTCCATTCTGAGCTATAGAATGAGAAATGCATGCAAACAAGTGGCTTAAAATCTCATTATATGTTTCTTTAGGTTGTGGTCATTTATCAGAATGCGCCTCTTGCCAGTGCTGAACATCCACCCATCGACTGCAAAGAGCCAGAATTCCCCTGAGTTGCTTTCCCTTCATGGCAGCTATTCCGGAGTGTATCGGCTCCTGCAAAATTGAAGCCTTAAGCTTTTTCAGGAATTACATGGAACTTTTTACCCGGGGAACCTAGAAATATTGAATGGGCTAAGCAAGGCACCACATAAAAGGTCTTGGGAATGTGAGTGTTCTTTGTTGCTGGTTAAAATATTTCCATATGTGATGGTTGGCCCCTGTACCAAGTTATGTTTTGCTCTTGGAAAATGCACTGTTGGTGGGTTTATACAGCATGTTATGGATAAACTACACTTTCCCCATTATAATGGTCGTATCACAGACCAGGCAAAGTCCAAAGCTCACCTCAACAGAGCTTAGCAACCATCCAATGCTTGGAACTCATTCCGGAAAGTGATCTGTGGGATGTCACCGTCTCTCCCTGGGAATTGTTCAAACAAAAGCCTCGGCAGCCATATATAGTCCCATGAAAATTAAAGAGCCAAATTTATAACCATAATTTACATTCTTAGCCAATTTCTTCTAGTGGTTGAAATACCAGGCGAGAAACCAGGAGACTTTTGAGTTCTCGTCCCACCTTATAAAGAAAAGCCAAATGGGTGACTTTAGACCAATCCCTCTCTCGGCCCAACTCAGTTCGTTATGGTGGGGAAAACAGGAAGAGGAAAGAATATTAGCTACCTTCACTGCCTTAAATTATTGATAAAAATAATAAAGGCAGGCTATAAATGTATACATCAGAAGACAAACTTGTTTCCTGCCACTCGACTTTCCAATCAGGCTGCCTTCTGCCAATCCAGCTCATCTCACCCATTATTTGAGGTATGAGTGCACTCCAGACCAATAAACTTGCTGAACTCGATATGACTTGCTTTTTTTTTCTCTAAATTCCACAGAAATAAAGAGGAGTGGGGATAGGTGGGTGTGTCTCATTCCTTGAGTACTCTCTCCTCTCTCATTTTGCTGGCCCTGGCGCTTTGCAGCAAAGGAGAGTTTGGAAGGTTCAAAAACAATTGATCAGTGGAACAATTTGCCTCCAGAAGTTGTGAATGCTCCAACACTGGAAGTTTGTTGGATAACCATTTGTCTGTTTCCAGCTCTGTTGGTTTTTGGTTCGGTGGATCCTTTGCCTGGAAAGCAGGTGAATTCAGTAATGTGAAGAAGTTTTACGAGGGCGAACCTTTGGCCCTGGGGGTCAGTATGGAGAGGACTGGAATGAGGGCTCCTCTCTTTTTAGACATCCCCAGGTCCCCCTATTCTGTTGCAATTGGGCCACGAAGATTCTGTGTTGTGTACATATGAACCAGCTGTTATTCTAACCAGCTAATGTGACATTTAAACACTATATAACCCCTCCCTCTTAAGGGAACGTGATCTTGAGGCCTATAGCGTGAGGCCCAGAAAAATAAAATCAACACCAAAAAACCCTTCTCTTTGTATTGATCTTCCTTTAAAAAAATCTTTATAATTTTTTTTTTAAAAAAGTGTTGAAGGTAAGAATATCTATGCTTCCTGATGAGTCCCAACAACGGATGAAACTGCTTGTCTAGTGCCACCTACTGGCTAGTAGCCAAGATGAAAGGAAGAAAGAAGTACCGTATTTTTCAGAGTATACGACGCACTTTTTTCCCTCCTAAAAGAGGCTGAAAATTTGGGTGCCTCTTATACTCGGAATGTAGCCCCGCCCACCCACCAACCCCTACCCTTCGGCCTTCGCACATCCTCTTCTTGGCTGCAGAGATTGCCACCGACAATGGCTTGTGTTTTGGGGCTTTGCGTGCTGCATTTTCAGCCTCCAAACACTCGACACGAAATGGCTACCTGGGACAGCTGCTGCCTTCTCTTACTCCTTCCGTGCTTCGCCTGTTTTAGTCACTGGAGCTCCCTCCGAGGATCAGCTGTGCTTTTGAAGCTGTTTTTCAGCCCCAACCTCAAAACCAGTGAGGGAACTAATGTGCTGAAGCTGACCAAGCTAAGGACTAGCCAGATGAATACCTGGTAGGGAGAATTTCCTCCCCTCCCCCTATTTTCCTCCCCCAAAACAAAGGTGCATCTTATACTCTGAAAGATATGGTAGGTAGGTTCTAGATCAGTGGTGGCTAACCGTTTTGCCATTGCGTGCCAAAAGCGGGGGGAGCGCGGAGGGGTTATGCGTGCATGTGGTCATACCCATAATTCTATGTACCCTGCCCCCCCCCCCACCCTGCACATGTGCACAGTCCCCTGTGCTCCCCCCGCTTTTGGCATGCGATGGCACGATGGGCCCAGTAGGCCCGTTTATCGCTCTCCCCAGGCTCCAGAGACTTTTTAGGAGCCTGGGGAGGGCGAAAACTGCCTTCCCCACCCCACGGAGGCCCTCTGGAGGCCAGAAACAGCCTGTTTCCCAATTTCCGGTGGGCCCGGAAGGCCTGAAAATCAGCTGGCCAGCGTGCGCATGCGCGCTGCAGCTGAGGTAGGGCAACGCTTGCGTGCCCACCAATATGGCTCCACGTGCCACCTGTGGCACGTGTGCCATAGGTTCGCCAACACGGTTCTAGATAAAACTGGTTAACAATAGTGATGCAAACCAGTGTTGGGACATGCTGGGAATTGTAGTTCAGAGTCATCTAGGACAGGGATCTCCAACCTTGGCAACTTTTAAGATTGACGAAGAGGTTGTAGGGAAAAAAATGCCTTTAAAAGCCTCTGGCGATCCCAGTTGAGTTGCCTGATCGTCAGAGGCTTCTAAAAGCATTTTTTTTTTACAACCTCTTAAGGTTGTAGAAAAAAATGCTTTTAAAAGTAAAAAAAAAAAGTTGGCCACACCCACCCAATCACATTACCCCACCACCACCAAGCCACGCCCACGGAACCAGTAGTAACAAACTTTACATTTCACCACTGGTCTATATACAACATGTTGTGTATATCCAGCCAACTGCGTATTTTCCAACAGCAACCATAATTTGGTACAAAACGCCAGCGAGTTCCCAAGTGACACTTTAGCCAGTTCTCACATTCTCAAGTTCTCTTATGGATGGTGCTTTGCTTTAGTCCATTAAATCCTTTATGTTCCACTGATTTAAAAGTTCCGTGCAATTCCTTTATAACGTTGAAGGCTTCCATCTGCGGGAGGCTGGCTGCTATGAAAGAAAAGTCATTCAGGGGTGAATTGCTGGCTGTTTGCAGTCGAAGGGTGGGTCTTGTGTGGCACTGGAAGGGGTCACGTTCCGATAAACAACCACAACCTAAAGAAATGAGAAATGGAGGTTTTAAGGCCATGTGCTTTTGTCCTTCTATTTTTATTGCACTGTAAAGGCATGCAGAGTCACTTTGGATAGTGAGAGGATGGCATATAAAACTTAATAAATAAAAGTTAATTTTTTATCCATATATTTCTCATTCCATAACTCAAAGGAGAGTGTCTCGGCTTTCCAACGATCTATTGCAGGGGTCCTCAAACATTTTAAACAGGGGGCCAATTCACGGTCCCCTCAGATCCATCTTCCTTTGGAATCTTACCGTTTCAGTGAAGGGATCTCGGCAAAGCATCTTACAGCCAAAAGACGCAACTGAGATGGAGATGCAAAACTCCAGGAGGTGGACCACAATAAGAAAAACCAATATTCCCATACCGATATTCTACCAATGAAAGAGAAAAGTAACATATCCATTTTTATACATACAGATAGGTACATACATCTCCAATTATGTAGAGTAAGGAAGATGACCTGGATGAGATAACGCAGGGTTCTGTCTTGTCTGGACAAAAAGGGGGGGGGGGGGGATAAAGCTTTTTTTGAAAAAAATTGAGAGCAATGAAATACTCTTTAAAAGTGGCTCTGGCAGACACCTCCCTAATTTATTGCAATATAAAAAAAGGGCAGTGGTAGAATTCAAATTTTTCTTACTACCGGTTCTGTGGGTGTGGCTTGGTGGGCATGGCAGGGGAAGGATATTGCAAAAACTCCATTCCCACCCCATTCTGGGGCCAGCCAGAGGTGGTATTTGCCGGTTCTCGGAACTACTCAAAATTTCCGCTACCGGTTCTCCAGAACCTGTCAGAACCTGCTGAATAGCACCCGTGAAAGAGGGAAGAGGGGCAGTCCTTGTAAGATTCTGTTGCTACAGCCAGTTTCTATAAAAAATAGTTATAGCCTTCCTGCAGAATTGATTCCCTAGTCTGGTGTCGCTTGTGAGACTCACATGTACCTTCTGGGTATATAGTCAAGGGTGGGGGGGGGGGATATCTAATTTGATCACAATCCACAAGCAAAAACTGCAACCTAGTTTTGTAAATAAAATAAAATAGGTTTTGGTCAAAAACAGTCAAATGCCAGCCTCAACAATGGAATCAAAGCTTTTCCTACGCATTTATAAAATTCTGGCAAAACATGAATTGCCCTCTTACTGCTGCCACCTTGAGTTCTGAAGATGTTCCGGTGGCAGCTGCTTTGAAAGGATTGGGAAGGGGGAAAAAACCCCAGAAGGCAACATTCCTGCCATTCCTTTCTATGGCTAAATCTCTTTGGGATAGATTTTTGACACAACAAACTCCAAAGTGTTACGCCTCCACCTAGAGAACACCATGAGCTCCCTCTCTTGTGGCCCATGTCAGACAGTGAGGAGGTTGGGGACGAACATGGGCCAGTCCTGGGGGCTGGGGAAAGCTCGGACGAGGACTCTGCGTCGGAGACAGAGAGAGAGCTAGACAGCAGTGAGGCCGAGGAACAGCTGGAGCCCGTTCACTGTGTGCGTATGCGCAGAGCTGCCATAAGACAAGAACAACTCAGAAAGCAGGGTCGACTCGGGAGTAAAGCCACACCTTGGAGGTGATTGGCCCTTCCCATAGGAAACAAAAGAGGAGCGAATGGATGTGTGTGTGTGTGCTTTTGCAGGAAACAATTTGTTTGTTCATTCGTTTCAAGAGTGGAAAGTTCTGTTCATGACTCTAAAAAACTCTGTGCCAAGTTTTGCCTTACTCTGCATTTGGAAACAAGTTACCTGGCAGCTTGGCAAGCGAGGTAAGGTGTGTTAATTAATATTCTTTTTTTTAAATTTGATTTATATGCCGCCCTTCTCCGGAGAGTAAGGGCGGCTTACAGTGCGTTAAGCAGTAGCCTTCATACTTTTGTATATTTATACAAAGTCAGCTTATTGCCCCCACAATCTGGGTCCTCATTTCACCTACCTTAGAAAGGATGGAAGGCTGAGTCAACCTTGAGCCTGGTGGGATTTGAACTTGCAGTAATTGCAAGCAGCTGACCTTAATAACAGTGAATTAGTCCACTGCACCACCAGGACTCCTATATATACCATATTTCTTTGAAAAACTGTTTGGACAAGCCTTGCTGACTGTGAATGAAAGGAATTCACAGTTGTGTAAATAAAAGAGGTTTTGCCGGGACCAATTCCTGCTTCCTGTTTCTTAAGGGAGCCTAGGCCTGAACATCCTCCTCCTCCTCCTTCTTCTCTGTCCTGTTGAAACCTAGTTCCCACTGATGGATTCTGGAATAGAAAAAGGCACACCTGGGTTTCATCACATTTTTCCTTAGTGTCGTAACGAAAATAGTTGCAGGTGTTGCCAATATTAAATGGAAGGAGGGGGCTGACTGAGAAACACAGGAATACGATGCCAAGGCCAGCTGGAATGGCACTTATCACATTCATTGCCAGCATGCCTTTCACCTAGGAGGGACAAAAAAATAATAATAATTAAGAAACACAAATGCACACAAGCACAAACAGAGTGATTATATGGCAACCCAGATTTCTCTGATGGTACAAAGAACAGAAGAGTTCAGATGGCTTTCCGTTTTGGATTTCCTTGAGCAAGAAAAGGTGAGGCTGGTAACACCCTTGTAAGAATGGCTCAACTCCTTCGTACACCTTTCCAGTGGTGCTATTTGGACACACATTTGCAAACAGTGGTGCTGTTTGGACAAACATTTGCAGACTCTCCACCTGACCACCGTGGAGAAAGAGAGACAGCTTCAGGATGCTTACTTCCGTGGAAGCAACTGCTTCAACTACTAGAATATTCAGTCAGAGACGGAGACACAGAATGTCTTAGTCATAAAGTGGCAAAAAGAGATTCGCAAAAGACCTACAGCTTCCAAAAAAGGGAATTCGGGGGAGAGGCTCTTAAACAAGAAGCCAACAACCATCGTGATGCTCCATTTGATGTTAATGATCCAGGAACATCAGAAATCCACCCAGCTGATTGGTAACCCAATGGGTTGTAGCTCTTCAGATAAGAGGCTTTTAAGCCATGGCCTTCACTTGTCTCCCATAGGTTAATTACCAGAGGGATCTTGGGATTCCGAGCAGCTGCCACAGTTAAGGATCCAGAAATAATGTACTGAAAGAAAAGAAAAAGCAAATCAACCTGGCTCCATCCCTAGAGAACCAGACTTACAGACCTCTCTCTTCCATCACAGGCCTATTGTCAGGGTTCCAAGCAATACACCCATAACAGATAGAATTCCAATGCAAGTAGATTCCTCAAAGAATTGTTTTATTAGGTCTATCGTATTGGCACAGGCTGGTAAAAACTGACTCTAAAGATTCCCACGGTTTTCACCAAGTTAAAAGTAAAAAAATTTCCCCTTCCCCAGTCAGTCAGTCACACAGTCCAATCAGCGTGTCTTCCGGTTGCTTGGTAACATCGATCCACCTCTCACCGACCACCTGTGGGAATGTCCTTGGTTCCCCAGGGCAAAGTATTTTGTTTTGGCTACAAACCCCATCTATCTCTAGTCCCCCCCACCCTACCCCTCAACTCCAGTGTGGCAACACCAAAGTCCAGAAAATGGCCTCCATTAGGCCAGCTTCAGGGTTGACCCCTATAATCTCTCTCCCACCTTAATTTTCTCCTTACTGTTCATTGGTACTGTTTTTGTGCTGAGCCTCAATCAATTTTCCCTATGCCGGTTGAAGATGCAGCTGTTTTAAGGCATCGCAGCCAGAAGCTACATTCATAGAACTTTAGTACAACACAGCATAGCAGTAATATTCCTCATTTTCCCAATGTCTCACAGGGGTGTCAAACTGGATTTCTTCGAGGGCCGGATCAGGATTGTAGTTCTCTGCGGGCTGGCAGGAGGGGGAAGACGGGACGGATGTCTCCTGTAGCACTTTGCTGGCTAAACAGGGCACAGGGAACGAGCATGGCCGCTCCGCGCCTTGTTTTTGGCCTCCCCAGCCTCCAGCAGCACTCTGCCAGCAAAAAATGGGCTGCATGGAGGCCTCCATGAGGCCCATTTTTGGCTGGCAGAGTGTTGCTGGAGGCTGGGGAGGCCAAAAATGGGCTGCGGGTGGGCCAGACGTGGCCCCCTGTAGCCCGTTTTGGCTGGCAGATGCATTGCAGGTCAGTCCTTTGATATTTCCAGGCTGACCCCGTGGGTCAGATTTAAGTACCTTGAGTTTGATACCCCTCCTCTATGATGAAAACCAAAGATCTTCAGATGCTGCAAACACCTCTCAGTCTCATGGTTCTCATGACTTGCAATCTCCTGCTGGCTTCCCCATTGACTTTGCTCATCCGAAGCAGGCTTTGAAAGTCACAAATGGCAATCATGTGTCACAGGATAACGCATGCCAGTTGTTGAGCGTCTGAGTCACGATCCTATGACAATGGGGGCTCTGCAATGGCCACAAGGTTGAGGACTGGTCCTCAGTCCCCTTTTGTTCAACAGCACTATAACGTCAAACAGCCATTGAACGTGATGGTTGGTTGGTAAGTAAGAACTAGCTATACGATAAGAGCCAAGGAGATTACTTCTATTTTTATAATCTCTTAATCCAGACTGTTAGGATGTAGTATAAGCCTAACAGGTTGTCCAGGCAATATATGTGTTCTATAACTGTAAATGAGTTCTGTAACTTTAAGATGTAATGCTGAGTAATTGTACTGATGAGTCATTGTAATTGACTGCTGACTGACTGCTGACTGCAATTATCATAATTGTACTGTTGAGTCATTGCACTGCTGACTCCACTTATCTTAAGTGGATAATTACTAGTGTAAACTGTATATAAGAAAAGATCCGAGCTATAGTCATTGTTGAATGACTTGTTGGTTGGAACTGTTACCGTCGTGTGTGAAGGAGCTCTCATCGTGGATGGATCAACAGCGTTGAATTGCTGTTTATTACCTACTGCTGTTTTGTATGGTAAGAAGATTTCTGTAACTCTGGACTGATTTGAATGGCTAAAGACTTGGATTGATTAAAAGACTATGCAATTGTTTTTCCACTATAAAGTAAAAGCTTTGTTAAACCAATTTGTATGTATTGTATTCATTTGCTCTCAGTACCATTTCTCTGTGTACTTGCTCTGGTTGGTTAACACAACAATATCCTTAACACAGAGGGTTTTAGAAATTTGGAGACCAGGCATAAGACAAAAATGGAACTTTTTCTGAAGTAAGGTCTGTAAAAAGATTTGGAGGAACCAAAAACGGCTAAACTACAGCTCCAAGCATCCCTCAGCAAAGACCAGTTTGCTATCAGGCTGCTATGATGTGCAATTCAACATCTGGATCCCGAGTTATCATGTTGAATTGTTTCAATGCATCATCATATAAAATTACCAAGATTCCATCCCAATAGAGTATCTTTATAAGCAGGAAAAATTACCAAGATTCCACCCCAATAGGGTATCTTTATAAGCAAGAAGAAACTCGAATCAGTATCAATTAAGTTGAGCAGGATCCCAAAAACTATTCCAGTGATTCCTATGAATATCTGTGTGATCTGCAAACAGAGAAAGTAATCACTTCAATTTCAGTCATCACGTTTAACTCACACACCACCAGAGCAGGAGGGCAGAGAGATATGCCAAAGCCTGATTATATTTTATCCCATCGCCTCCCAAAACTTTAAACTTTAATAAAATAATACAAGATTTTAAAATTGGATTCACCTGCAAATACGACTTTCCCACAATGTGGAAAAGCAACAATACTCCAGATGCCACTGAACTATAACTCCCAGCATCTGTTGGCATTGGCCACCGGTTTGGATCACTATTGTTCACCAACCTCTGCCGAACCTATTACTTTCTTCATGTTATATTAGCTACTGGCCAGAAGGAGGCACTATATGCAGTCAGTTTCCTCCATGTTGGGACTCATCAGGCATAGATATTTTTATGTTCAATCAGGGGTGAAATCCAGCAGGTTCTGGAGAACTGGTAGCGGAAATTTTGAGTAGTTCAGAGAACCAGCAAATACCACCTCTGGCTGGCCCCAGAGTGGGGTGGGAATGGAAAATTTGCAGTATCCTTCCCTCAGGAGTGGGGAGGGAATGGAGATTTTGCAGTATCCTTCCCCTGCCATGCCCACCAAGCCACACCCACCAAACCACACCACGCCCACCAAGCTACACCCACAGAACCAGTAGTAAAAAAAAATTGGATTTCACCACTGTGTTCAATCCATACATAGCACACTTTATAATATTCTTTCACTCATTCTTTTCTGTTTCAAATTTCAATATTTTTACACTTTAGCAATTACGTGCTCATCATTGTACCCAATTCTATTTCAAATTCAGTCATGCTCAATGATGATTCAACCATCGTCTGCATATACTGAATTTTAAAGGAGCATCTGCCCTTCCTGAAGGAAAGGCATAAAGCTAGTTCTGGAAAAAGCCAATCTGTAACTTCAGCAAGTCAGCGAATGCAACTCTTATCTCTAGTGGTTGGAAACCTGTGTCATACAAATCAGTTTATTTATTTATTTATTTATTGGTTCAATTTATATGCCGCCCTTCTCCGAAGACTCAGGGCGGCTTATAATGCATTAAGCAATAGCCTTCATACTTTTTTATATACCTGCTTAGTAGGGCTTTCGCCCCCCCCCCCAAGCGGTGTTCTTTTTTATACAAAGTCAGCTTATTGCCCCCACAATCCAGGTCCTCATTTTACCTACCTCGGAAGGATGGAAGGCTGAGTCAACCTTGAGCCTGGTGAGATTTGAACTCGCAGTAATTGCAGGCAGCTGGCAGCTAAGTGCTACTTTAATAGCACTTTAGTCTGCTGCGCCACCAAGGCTCATCTGGTGAGTTCATTCCGCCTCTCTCCAATCTTTTGCCTAATTGTTTTCTTGCCCTTGGCAGGAATCAGCATGGGTGGCACTCCAGAAATACAACTCCCAGCATCCTCCAGGACTGGTCCCACTCACTGCAGCTGTTGGGAGTCATATATTCACCTCTGGAAGACCATCCATGTTTCCCAACCTTGCAGAACACAAGAAATTCAAAGACCAAATGAAACAGGAACGTCCGTTGTTCTGATTTAACTGTCCTGCAAGGATGGGGACGGCTACGACCACACCTAGATTTCCAAGAGTCATTCAAAAGGAAGCAAATCATCATTCCCCATTCATCTTTGTACTCACCCCCAGGGCCACAGGTTCACCCTGATAAAACTTCTTCACTAAGACCGGATGATCAGGCTCAAGGGAGGAAAACGGGGAGCTTTTACCCACGACCACAGAAGAATCCATGCTGGGCTTTTCAAGAATGGAAGCTCCTTTAAGCTAGCCAAGTCAGCAATACTGGGGGGACTATAAAAAAGAAGGGGAGAAAAACAGAGAACGTATAAAAGACACCATCCCCTTCTTTTAACTTAATAACACTTCACGTGAAGTGTTAATACCACTTTATAATGCCTTGGTAAGGCCGCACTTGAAATAACGCATTCAGTTTTGGTCACCACAATGTAAAAAAGATGTCGGGAGCAACAAAGTTGATTAGGGAACTGGAGGCTAAAACATATGAAGAAGAACAGTTTCATTATGTCTAGTTTAATGAAAAGAAGGACTAGGGGAGACATGATAGCAGTGTTCCGATATCACGGGGGTTAACACAAAGAAGAGGGAGTCAAGCTATTCTCCAAAGCACCTGAGGGCAGGACAAGAAGCAATGGGTGGAAACCAGGGATGAAATGTAAAATTTGTTACTACCAGTTCTGTGGGCGTGGCTTGGAGGGGGGTAAAGTGACTGGGTGGGCGTGGCCAACTTTTTTTTAAAAAAAAACTTTTCAAATCATTTCAGTTGACCAGGATCCCAAAAATTGGGATCCTGAAGAGCCTCTGTCGATCAGGCAACTCAGCAGGGATCGTCAGAGACTTTTCAAAGCATTTTTTTTACCACCTCTTCGGCCAAGAGGTTGCAGAAAAAAGTGCTTTGAAAAGCCTCTGACGATCCCAGCTGAGCCGCGCAATCATCAGAGGCTTTTTTTAAAAAAAAACCTTTTAAAAGCATTTTTTCATTTGAAGAGGTTGTAGAAAAAATGCTTTTAAAAGTAAAAAGAAAAGTCTCTGATGATCGTGTGGCTCACCTGGGCATGGCGGGGGGGGGGGCAGGGATTTTTGCTTCCCGTTCTCCGAACCACCTGCCGACATCGCTACCGGATCGGGTGATTCGGTCCGAACCGGGAGTATTTCACCCCTGGTGGAAACTAATCAAGGAGAGAAGCAAGTTAGAACTAAGGAGAACTTTCCTGACAGTTAGAACAATTAATCAGTGGAACAACTCGCCTCCAGAAGTTAATGCTCCAACCCTGGATGTTTTTAAGAAGATGTTGGATAACCATTGGTCTGAAGTGGTGTAGGGTTTCCTGCCTAAGCAGGGGGCTGGACTGGAAGACCTCCAAAGTCCCTTCCAAAGCTGTTATTCTATTCTAATTTCCCATTCCTCAACATTTAAATCCTGCATCAATAAGCCTACAAGCAATGCAGTTTGCAGTACTGTATCACCATGCAAGAGGCTTCTCCTAAGCTGCTAGGTCGGCCTTTAGTTTCTTCACCCCCGACATCAGCGGTTCAAAGAATGCTAAGCCTCCCCACTCCACCCACTCTCCCTCCCTCCCTCCCTCCCTCTCTCTCTCTCTCTCTCTCTCTCTCTCTCTCTCTCTCTCTCGTAGATTTCCGGGACTTCGATTGCACGCCACGCATTTAAGCAACCACTTAAGGAAATTGACTTAATTCCTATGCTGCCGGTGCACATATCCATGCCGCCAACGGGACTGGAAACACGCAGGTGCCAAGCCCGCCTCCCCGGCAAAAAAAAAAAAGCAAAAAAAAAACCCCGAACCCATCTTTACAGGATTTAGTACAACGTCCGAATGAAGCTTCTGGGTTCAAACCTCCACAGCCACCCAGGAAGCCCGCAACCTACCGCCCCGAACGCGCGTGGAGCCCATCGCTCAGCTCGCCAGCGCGGATCGTGGGGAAAACCAAGGAAACGGGATTCTTTACGATGCGCGGTATAGAGACGCGGCCCCGATCCAGGGAGCCGCCGCTCTTCCGATCTGGCGGAAGGAAGCGCAGAAGTGGATCCAGAACCAGCGCGTAGCAGCCCCTTTCCCTGCCCACCCACTGCCGCCTCCGCGACTCTGGAAGGGACGAAGGGGAGCGAGTTGTCCGCCCTGCCCTGCCTCCCTCCCTGCCCGCCCTCCGGACCGAGGCTGACCCGCTCTGTTCGTCTTTTCCTCCGTCCCGGCCGCTGCTCAACCGCGCGGGGCTCAGCGTTATTCGAAGCCCGTCGGGAAGGAGAAGGGCGATTCTCACACACACCCAGGCAAAATCTGTTTACAACCCGGAGCTCGTCGGGGCCTCCGAAGCTTTTCTGTTTCCTGATGATTACCTCACCTTGTGTTGTAATGCAAACGGATAATGAGCTAGAAAAACTTTGCAAGATCGGTGGAAACAGGAAGGCAGTGGATAAGGTGGGCGGATGGGCTCAAGCCAGGAGACCCTAAGAAGATACTTGGAAGAACGGTGGATTGTTGCCTGTTATAGGTTGATCTGATATTTGTCTATGCCTCAAGAGTCAAGCCCAGTTGAGCCATCTCCCTACCTACCTACTGTTGGCAGAAATATCCATCTGGGTTCAGTTCCAAGTGGGGAGAACGACGCTGGAAACATGGAGAGTGCTTGGAAAGATGGTTTAATTTTTTTTTCTTTTTAATTTGATTTATATGCCGCCCTTCTCCAGAGACTCAGGGCATCTTACAGTGCGTTAAGCAATAGCCTTCATACTTTTGTATATTTATACAAACTCAGCTTATTGCCCCCACAATCTGAGTCCTCATTTTACCTACCTTAGAAAGGATGGAAGGCTGAGTCAACCTCGAGCCTGGTGGGATTTGAACTTGCAGTAATTGCAGGCAGCTGAATGTTAATGAATGTTAATAACTGCTGTAGTCTGCTGCGCCACCAGGCTCTGGTGGGCAGGATCACATGGTTTGAGTTCCTGAACAGAAAAAGAGCCGAGATGCTGAGCGTGCCTTGGTTTTTATGTCCTCTCTGAGCTTTGAACTTCCTGGGGTACAGGAAGAGTATCCTGATTGGTTGTCAGACTCCCAGGGGGTGGGGGTTTTAGCTAGTATTGCTGGCTGATGTAATCTTCCCTGGTGAGTTTCTGTTCCTAGATGGGTCCTGTTGTGTTGCAGATGATGGTCCATTGACAAAGGTGTGGGGGGAGGAATGAGTGAGCTTGGCTGAGGCCTTAATGGTCCATTGACAAAAGTGGGGGATGGAGGCAGGAAGCTGCTTTGTCTTTAAAACATGTTTCTCCATTTCTCATCCAGGGAAATATATTCTGCCTTTTTAATATTTCCTAAAATATTTCATTCTTCTAGGAGAGGGGTGGGTGCTAACTTCCTACACTACCTATAGCAACTATCTCTAGAGAGACCAGAAGTTCAGTCTATACCAGTTATCTGACAGTAATAAAACTGGAATGTAGAATTATTCATGGTTTCCTTAACAGCAGTTGTAAAATGATGTCTATTAATAAAGAACTTTATTTATTTATTAATTTTAAAAACCCTGACTGCTCTTTAGAAGGCCAGATCCTGAAGATGCAACTCAAATACTTTGGCCACCTGATGAGAAGGAAGGACTCACTGGAGAAGAGCCTAATGCTGGGAAAGATTGAGGGCAAAAGGAGAAGGGGACGACAGAGAACGAGGTGGCCGGATGGAGTCACTGAAGCAGTCGGCGTGAGCTTAAATGGACTCCAGAGGATGGTAGAGGACAGGAAGGCCTGGAGGAACGTTGTCCATGGGGTTGCAATGGGTTGGAAACGACTTTGCAACTAACAAGAACAATAATAAAGAACTTAGACTTAGGATCCAACAGGCTTGTCCAATCATTGTATTTTTTAGGCATGGGGGACTCCTTCCCTCTTGAATTTTTTGATGCATGGATGGGGTGGGGGAGGAAAAATGGGGAAAACATATAATTACGTAAAAACACAGTATGCCTCTATATGGCATGCTTTCTTTGTAGAGGTCAACCTGTTTACAAAAAAAAAAAGACGGAGTTCAGGAAAGAATGGAACTCTAACTTAAAAAGCCCAAATTCTAAAAGCAGCCTGGATGGACATCTTTTTAATGTAGAAACTCAAAAAGCTACAAGAATCTTTCTGCTGCCACCTTCTGGTTGAAATCTTCCAAGGTCTTTTCTTCTCATAACTATGGTTTTACATTTTTTTTTTTTTTTGTTGTTGTTCCCATGCTTTTAATAGGGAACTTTCCATTTTGAAAAGTCATCTTAAGTTCTGTTTATACTTTCCTGCACATTTTTTCCCCAGGCATATGTGAGAGCAGGCTTGGTCTGGTTTTATTTTGTGTTTGAGATGGATGGATATTTGTAGTTCAACCCTTGCACAAATATTTCAAAAAGATTCAAGAAAATACAGGCACAATCATATAGCGTATGTATTAGATATAAAATCATCTAGAATTTTCGTTCCCTGTTGCTTTGGTTAACTCCCCTAAGATGATTCCGCAGAATCACTTCTGTAATTTCCACCTCAAAAAGAAAAAAGAAAAAAAAAGCAAACTTTAGTTTATCTTGACAGTTCAGGGGCAACAATGTTGAAAAATGTTGGGCTTCGGCTATTCAGCTTTTTATTATTTTAAGGATAGGTTTTTTTTAAAAAAAATTGATTTATATGCCACCCTTCTCCGGAGATTCAGGGCGGCTTATAATGCATTAAGCAATAGCCTTCATACTTTTGTATATTTATAGAAAGTCAATTTATTGCCCCCACAATCTGGGTCCTCATTTTACCTACCTTAGAAAGGATGGAAGGCTGAGTCAACCTTGAGCCTGGTGGGATTTGAACTTGCAGTAATTGCAAGCAGCTGATCTTAATAACAGTGAATTAGTCCACTGCGCCACCGGGACCTACATTAATGTTTTTCAACCTTGGCAATTTTAAGATGTGTGGACTTCAATATGGATGACTGGGGATTTCTGGGAGTTGAAGTCCACAGGTCTTAAAGTTGCCAAGTTTGAAAAACACTGGCCTACAATGTATGATCAGTCTGTAGGGTGATACTTTGCTTGAGTTTTGGAGGTTTGGGGGGTTTTTTAAATTTTTTTGAAGCGAAACTGGATACAAATTCTAGCCATAATCTAGAAAAAGTTTTGCACCACAGTCATGGTGCTTACCACTCGACAGACTAACTCTCAAAGCAACATGAAATAAAATATATGCACCCAACAATAAAAATTAGTTTTAACAAAGTATTAGTACTGGGACTCTCTCCCCCTCTGTGTGTGTGTGAGAGAGAGAGAGTGAGAGAGCGAGAGAAAGACAGACAGACACTGACCCGAAGTCACCCATATGACTTTGTGCCGAAGATGCAGTGATGGGTTCCTCCCGGTTCGGCCCGGTTCTCCAGTGCCGGTAGCGGTGATGATATGACGTCACCGAACCGGTTCTGCCACCCCCACCCCCCGTGCCTCCCCACCCCCCCCCCGCGTTATTCTTACCTTTTATTTGGCCCCACCCCCAATCTATTGCTGCCTCCTGAGTCCCAGCTGATGGCTAGAGGGGAAAAAACTGTTTAAACTCTTGCCGAGGGGCTTCAAAACCCTACAGATGATCAGTGTTAAAAGAAAACAAATGAGTAGACCGGTGTCTGCAAAAATGCATGAGTACATCAGTGCCTGCAAAAAATAAATGGATAGACCAGTACCTGCAAAAAATAAATGGGTAGACCGGTACAGCTCTGCAAGCAGTTAAAAGCCTGGTAGACCAGTACCTCTGCTAAATCCTAAATAATTGTCACATGACCATCAAGCCACACCCACAAAATAAGCCACGCCCACAGAAACGGTAGTAAAACATTTTAGAACCTACCCCTGCTAAAATGAGACTAGAACTCAGTCTCCTGTTTCTAGTCTGATGCCTGAGCCACTAAACCAAACTGCCTCTCTAGTACTGCGAGAGGCAAGTACAAATTTCCTAAATCTTACTGGGTGACTTTGGGTTAGTCATCATCTGAAAACCAGGGTTGATCTGAACATAAACTGAAGGAGATGGAGGCCTGCTGGAGGAAAGGCTAGGGTAGAAACAAAAATAAATTTTAAAGATGTAAGCTAGACTAGATAAGGTCTGGATTCTGTCAACAGCAAACAACATCAAATACAAACCACATCAACCATAAACATAGCATTTGTTTTATTTGTTGCAGCTTTTCCATTTTAGTGCAATATACCGTATTTTTCAGAGTATAAGACACACTTTTTCCACTCCTAAAAGTGGCTGAAAATTTGGGTGCATCTTATACTCTGAATGTAGCTTTTTCGAAGCTATTTTTCAGCCCTAACGAGGTGCTTCGTGCTAAGCTTTTTTTCAGTGAAGGGATCGTGCTTTGCCTGCTCTCTCCAACTCTCAGCTGTGAAGCTTTTTTTCAGCCCTAAGGCGGCGCTAGCGAGTGAAGCGATCTCCGTGGTTTGCCTGCTTTTCTCATTGCTTCTCTCTCCAAAGATCAGCTGTGCTTTAGAAGCTGTTTTTTATCCCCAAGCAGGGGATAAAAAACAGCAAACTAATGTGCTGAAGCTGACCAGACTAAGGACGCTAGCCAGATGAATACCTGGAAGGCAGATTCCCCTCCCCCTATTTTCCTCCCCAAAAACTAAGCTGCGTCTTATACGCCGAAAAATACAGTAAATTATTTGGTCCAACATCATTGAGCAACACTTCCACTGATTATGAGAGTTATGTTATTCGATGGCCAACTTTATTCCTGAAGGCTGTAATGCGATAAGCTTGACATTACGGGAAGAGATATTAGCTGGGATTGTTCAAGATGGATTACAAACTATGAAGGTTGTGTTTATCCATTATGAGGACCCAAAGTCAAATAGACCAGATTATGGTTTAATATATGTTAACCCAGAGAAGTATTTTTTTAAATAAAACCACCTCCTCCCTTCTTTTCTGAATCTTTCTACCTTGTCATCCAATCTGACAACTTCCAGATCCCAGTGATAATAGCTTTGCTATCATAGCTTCTTTCAGAACGAGGGTATGTAAATATAACCCACACCCACATCGGGCCAAAAACAGCACAGAGTCAATGTCAGGAAACGTAGAAGCAACAAACCACGCCAAAAACTTATTGAGAGAACAGAACTCGAGATTTCTTGGCAGAGAATTTGGATAGACAAGTTTTGCTAAGCAACCGAGAACAATAGTCACTATACACATTGCCATGACCTCAGGCAGGCGTAGAAAGGAACAATGAATTTCCAAGCCTTGTGGTTGTGCCAAGGAACTAGTTTAATGTAACAAAAAGATAATTTAGGGAGAGGGCAATAAAAATGGACTTATGTTGCAGGATGATGATAAGCACAAATGAAAAGGTCAGATAGCAGGAAGATGGTTTTGGGAGAACACCAAACACGTTTTCACCAGAAGATGAAAGGATGCCCCCTGTGCATTCCCAGGGCAGACTTCAGAGGCTTCAGGCAAAGAGGTTTCAAGCCATAGAAACATCATATGTTCTGTAAAAATAAGAAATCAGGATCAGAGTTGGTCACGCACGAGAATCAGACATGTTTCTCAAGCATAATTTTATTCTCCCCTTCCGGTTTTTCATGTGATCAAGTGCACAAAGATAAGGGGATAGAGTGGGCAACACCGTCGTAGGCTTACCTTGTCCGCTTTTTCCCTCGGCATCGTGGAAATTTCCCATGTTTACCACCTGAAGAGAAAAGGAAGCAAACAAAGTATTTGAGGAATGCTCTCTCCCAAAGATCAGAACAGAATGGGAAGAGATGGCATCTCAGCTACTTCTTACATGAATGGTTGGGTTGTATTGTGGTTGAGCACATCTGGAATGCCAGAACCTCCCAACCACCCTCACTTTGCCCTAGAGCTGTGATGGCGAACCTATGGCACGTGTGCCACAGGTGGCACACGAAGCCATATCTGTGGGCATGCGAGCGTTGCCCTAGCTCAGCTCCCCAGCATGCATGCGCGTGCCAACCAGCTGATTTGCAGGATTTCCAGGCCCACCGGAAGTTGGGAAACAGGCCATTTCTGGCCTCTGGAGGGCCTCCAGGGGGCCTCTGGGGGTGAGGGAGGCCGTTTTTGCCCTCCCCAGGCTCCAAGAAAGCCTCTGGAGCCTGGGGAGGGTGAAAAATGGGCCGACCGGGCCAACCGGTAACCTTTTTGCCATCGCGTGCCAAAGCGTGGGGAGTGCAGGGGAGTTCACACATGCATGAGTGGGAGGGGTGGGGCATGGGGGGGCATTGAATTATGGGTGTGGGCACACACGTGTGTGACCCCCCCCTGTGCTCCCCCCACTTTTGGCACCTGATGGCAAAAAGGTTAGCCATCACTGCCCTAGAGTTTGCCTTATGGTAAAAAAAAAAAAAAATGCCAGCCTACGTAGAATCTTTAAGCCCACCATCACCAAGTATCGTTCCTGGAATCATGGTGGAAAAGAGTGTCCTATACGATGTGCTTCCCAGAGGCCTTTCCTGAACATTAAACAATATGTAACTCTTTTGATTTCAAATTCACCATGCAGATTTTCTTTGGAATGGATAGGCAGCCATACAAATCGATAGCAAAGTTAAGTGTTCCCACCTAAACATTGCCTTTTTTTTTTTTCCTGAAGGACTTCTGATTTCGAATGGTGATATTAATGGTGCGATGTTATATTCTAGCATTTTCAGTTATGCAGATAATATTGCTGAGAAAGCTAATGCAAAGCCAGTGTAATGAACTGATTAACGTTAACTATAATTGTTAAAACTAAACTAGGGTTGTAAGGCGATGACATGAAACATGGTTCTGTTCTTTTATTCCATCGTTTTCTTTCCACCCTCAGTTAATAAGATACAATTCATTCATTCAATCATTCATTCACTCATTCATTCCAGTCTCTCAGGCTTACAGGTAAGAATGAGAATGCCCAAGATGAAAAGGATGGCAGCTGCTATTAAACCCCACTTGCGCAAGGACAAATAATCTGCAAGGCAAACGGAGAAAAGTCAATAGCCTGGGACATCTGGAATTGAAAAGACATGACAGTTTCAAGAGCATCTATTGATCTTTGCATCTAACCTGCTTCCCAAATCATTCATTTTTCCTGACTTTAGCTAATATTTTGAATCATGAACAAACCAAATAAATTGGATTTGCACAACATGCAAAGTTACCAAAATACCCTCAAATGAATTTTTTAAAAAACCCCATTGACCAAAGCTTAACGTATTGTGTGGATGTAGCCACTAGGTTTCCAGCATATCAATCCAGCATTGGGCCCATGTGCCCAATGGTATACCCATTGGGCACATGGGCATCACAGAACTTCCAATGTTGTCAAACGAGTGGCAAAATCTCTCTCTGTTGGCCATCAATAGTTGGAGAGCCTCAGCCTCATCCCAACACATGTATATGTTGCCAGTAATATGTGAAAAGGTGGCACAGTATATAGAATGCCTAGAAAGTCTATTGCATGGATGACATATTTAGGCAAAGTATGAAATATGTTATTTTTAATATGCTATATACTTTCCCTAGGCATTGTATATGGTACCTAGGCATTATGCTAAATGACAAGAACTATTTAAGTAAAGTATGAAAAGAGTTATGAAAATCCTAACTCTAACCCTAACCTAAATCATTTATTGAAAAAACATATGAAAATGAAAGAAGAGATGCAAAACAAAGTACAGGACTTTTTTACTGAAAGAAAGAAGAGAAAAAAAAACCAGTATTGGCCTACTTGTTGCAACCTACTTGTTGCAACTTAAAATGAGCCGAAGTGGCGCAGTGGTTAGGGTGCAGTACTGCAGCTACTTCAGCTGACTGCTAGTTCAGGAGATCAGCGGATCAAATCTCACCGGCTCAAGGTTGACTCAGCCTTCCATCCTTCCGAGGTGGGTAAAATGAGGACCCAGATTGTTGGGGGCAATATGCTATTCAGTATACTGTCTTTGGTGTAAGCCGCCCAGAGTCCTCAGAGAGTGGGCGGCATAGAAATATGGAAATAAATAAATAAATAAATAAATAAATAAATAAATAAAAAAGAAAGAAAGAAAGAAAGAAAGAAAGAAAGAAAGGCTAGAATGGCATTTTAGTGGGAGTATTTTATACTTTGCCAGTTTGCCTTTTGGCATCGCAAAGAATGCCTAGGAAATGTGTGAAATATAAAGTGTTTCATACTTTGATGTCCCATTTTTGGCATTCTATAGATTTCCTAGACATTCTATAAAATGCTTAATTTCACACATTGATAGGAACATATACACTTTATATTTGCATTTTCTCCCTCAAACCTTTTTTTTTTTTTACAGGATCACAGGTGTTTGGAAATCTCCCTTCAAGGTTTTGCCTTTGTTTAACCCAGTTTGAAACTCACCGTAAGAGAACAATTCAAGATATTCTTTCATCTCAGCATCTATGGAAAAAGGAGGAAAGCATATTGATGGGGAAATGTTAGAACTAAAAAATCGTATTTTTCAGCACTTACTTGAGTTAAGATTGTAGATTTTATTGTTCAGTAAATGTTAGTATGTTATCTCAGATATTCATTAATGTTGGTAAGAGTCTGTCATCTTGGAAAAGTTTGCCCAGCATGGCAAACAGTTTAGAAATCTTTAAATCTTTCATAAATAAATTAAAGAAATACCTGTTCCATTTTTTGGGTCAACAGATGGTAGTTGAGGACGTGTGGAATCTTCTGGAAAAGATAATGCCAGAGGAAAATTTTACTATGCCAAGAAAATCATCCTTGAAAGTTCTGTTCCCCTGTGAAAGAGGCTTTGTGGATTGTTTTTGGTCTGATTTTCAGGGTGTTTCAGTATTTCAAAATTCTTTGGACTCACAGTTCTGACCTCACCTAGTGTTTTCTTGAATTGCACAATGCTTGTGCTGAGAGCCACTGTCACATCAGCTGGTATTGTCACTTCTATAACAAGACAAGAAAAGAGTGCCCTTAAAAAAAGAATTGTTACTTTGTGGATTTTCCCTATCCACTTGATGGGTTGTTGTTGTTTTTTTAAATCAACCTCTACAGATACTTCAACTAAGCATTAAGCAGAGAAAGGAAATCCTTAACCGTAATTCCAACATTCAAATACATTTTTATGTCAGCTCACAAATTGTGGCTTAAGTGTCATGTTGAGTTTGGACATCAGTCAAAACTGTTCTCTTTGACTGGTTTATTTAGATGACAACAACTGCCCATAGGAACAAATGAACGATGTGCACTAAACATCTAACAATGTCCACAATTACATACCGCTTGTTGATACATTCTCTTGCAGAAAGGTTAGATTTTCTGGATTTTGACTTTCATTTGTTAACACCCCTGTCATAGAAAAACAAAGCGCGGAGAAGGAAAAGTATATTAAATAGATGAATTTCTCTCCCACCCTAAGGTTACATTTTCAACTGATGGTTAAACTGTCAGCTCCATCTAGTTGCCCCAACTCTATGCTGAATTAAGAGACTACAGGTTCATAAAAAGGGAGGTTTTTTAAATGAATATAAGTGACTCAGCGATCATTTTAAACACTGAATAGTCAAGACTATAGCTCTGGGTTGAAATGTTCAGTTTATGGTGTTCTCTAAGACTTTTTTTCCTCTCCCTGCAGAAATTTTATTACCAGACTAGATAATATCAGCAGTGCAATGGGGGAGATTGAGTTTGCTGAAATTGATTTGCCATTGCTTGCTTCTTAGGGAGGAGAAGGAGGGATTGGCCCATGTTACCCAACTAGCTACATGCCTAAAGTAGGCCTAGAACTCACAGTTTCCCAGTTTCTAGTCTGCTGCCTTAATCACTATACTAAACTGGCTCTCTATCAAGAGCCTTGGTGGCGCAGCAGATTAAAGTGCTGTTAAGTAACACCAGCTGCCTGCAATTACTGCAAGTTTGAATCTCACCAGGCTCAAGGTTGACTCAGCCTTCCATCCTTTCAAGGTAGGTAAAATGAGGACCCGGATTGTGGGGGCAATAAGCTGGCTTTGTATAAAAAAGAACACTGCTTGGGGGTGGGGGGGCAAAGCCCTACTAAGCAGGTATATACAAAAGTATGAAGGCTATTGCTTAACGCATTGTAAGCCGCCCTGAGTCTCCGGAGAAGGGCGGCATATAAATTGAACCAATAAATAAATAAATGTTACCTAGCCTGATAATGAGACATCTGCAGGAAAGAGCCAAACTCAGAGAACACCAAGTGTTTCATTAAATTATGAAAGTATTACATTAAATAATAAAGTGAAATATGTCCCCTCCATAAACGAGAACCAGACAGTTCCCCCATCCCACAAGACCATGTGTATATCCATTAACCCACTCAGATTGTTTGGAGACTTTAATAATTGTGTTACAAACCTATCTGGTAAGCAGAAATATGGGGAGAGAAATGCTAAGGGGGAAAAAAAGAATGAAACACCTTACATCAGATTCATTTCTGTTTAAAATTATTTCTCCATCTCTAGAATCTTAACCCCTTGGCTTTCAAAAACCCCTTGGCACCTCCATAACTGTCTGGTTTGGTTCTGCAACCCAACAAGACAGACACAAACTTCAGAGGATAATTAGAACTGCAGAAAAAACAATGGCTACCAACCTGCCTTCCATTGAGGATCTGTATACTGCATGAGTCAAAAAGAAGGATGTGAAAATATTTACAGACCCCTCATATCCTGGACATAAACTGTTTCAACACCTACCCTCAAAACGACGCTATAGAGCACAGCACACCAGAACAACTAGACACAAGAACAGTTTTTTCCCGAGCACCATCACTCTGCTAAACAAATAATTCCCTCAACACTGTCAAACTATTCACTGTCTGCATTACTGTTACTCATCGTTCCTATCACCCATCTCTTCCCACTTATGACTGCATGACTGTAACTTTGTTGCTTGTATCCTTACAATTCATATTGATATTGTTTCCTAGTATGATTTGATTGGTTATTGTACCCTATGACTATCATTAAGTGTTGTACCTTATGATTCTTGACAAATGTATCTTGTCTTTTTATGTACACGGAGAGCATATGCACCAAAGACAAATTCCTTGTGTGTCCAATCACACTTGGCCAATAAAGAATTCTATTCTATTCTATTCTATTAAAAAAGTGTTAACCATTGGGCTAAATAACAACTCCAAACTGTACTCAAGAGTCCATTATATGGCAAAAACTATGTGCTCATTTAACTTTAGCAAGATTTTGAAGGAGTAAAGCAGCATCCTAGGGAAATCAGCCCATTTGTCCGACCAATTAGTTCTCTTCTCAAAATACATCTTCAGGGAAGCAAAACAATCTAGGGATGGGAAATACCGTATATACTTAATTAGTACACAAATGCTAGCTTAGTTGAATAAGATTGGCTATTGCCAGCTATTTTGGCAAGAGACTCACCAACAGTACTCAAAAGCAATTCTGTTGTGGTTTGAAATCCTTTGGCATCTTCTTCCTTCTGAACTATCGAAGTTGGACTTCCTGAAACTGAATCAAGATGGAGACAGCTTAATATCCTTTTTCTGTCTGACTCCTTTGTGTACATCTTCATCTTTTCTCCAAATTGCTCAGAAGGGTACAACTTCCCATTTTATTCTTACCACACCCTTGAGCAATGTTTCTCAACCTTGTCAACTTTAAGACATATAGACTTCAACTTCGGACGTGTGGACTTCAACTCCTAGAAATTCTGGGAGTTCAAGTCCACAAGTCTTAAAGTTGTCAAAGTTGGACACTCCTGCTGTAGTCCAAAGCCAAGGAGTGGAAACTACAAACAGAAAATCAGTATGTATAAACAAAGCTGGAGGTCAACGCGGAGTAGCAGGTCTCAAATTTGGACCACCTCTGGAAAGAGAGGAGTAACAAGTGAGATTGAAGTATAGAGTGCAGGGATTAGAATTCCACCTAACATTTCACTAGTTTTTCCCAGTTTTCCATCCCAGCTACCAGGTGAACATTCTGCTGCCAGGGGTCATGTTCGGTCCTTTTGGGGAGGTCCCCCCCAAAGTTCTGTCCCCTCTCCCAAAATGGTTTCAGAAGCTGTAATTTTGCAGATGTTGGATTTCTCCACAATGCTGCTGTTGCCTCCTGTTTGTGCATGAGTGAGCTACTTCACTACAGAGATAATTGCATTCAGGTCTGAACTCCAGAAGTAGAAGGAAGTATAGGCAGTCCTCAACTTACAACTATTCATTTAGCGCTGTTCAAAGTTACAAAAGCACTGAACAAACGGACTTATGACCATTTTTCACCATTGCCGCCACCCCATGGACCCCCACAGTCACGTGATCAAAATGTCAGCTGACTCATATTTATGATGGTGGCAATGTCCCAGCGTCACGTGATCCCCTTTTGCGACTTTCTGACAAGCAAAGTCAATGGGGAAGCCAGATTCAGTTAACAACCATGTTACTAACTTAACAACTGCAGTGATTCACTTAACAACTGTGGCAAGAAAGGTTGTAAAATGGGTCAAACGTAGTACCTTGCTTAGTAACAGAAATTTTGGGGTCAATTTTGGTCGTAAGTCAAGGACTACCTGTACCATTATTTGATGCCAGGATGGTCATCCTTCCTCCGTAACATGTCCCAAATTCCCTTCTTCTCCTTCTTCTCCTTTTCTAGTAAGTTTAGGATCCCAGTTCGGTACATTTCCTCGCCTTTCTTTCTGCCAGCACTTTGCAAATATTTAAAAATATTTTTTTTAAAAGACAATCTGGTTCTCGGCTTTGCAACGTGTGCAGGGGAAAAAAATGTGAAATTGTCACTATAAGTTCTTTTCAAAAAGAAATGTGGAAAATGCCAGCATATGTTTTGGCTTATTTAAAGAAAATTAATTTTCATCTTAAGGGTAAAATTAATCACAATATTTTTAATCTCAATTCTCCAAATGTCTTCCTTCCCACCTCTTGTGGGCATTAAAGAAAAAAGGAAAACAGGAGGTGATAAAAGGGGGTTCCTGAATAGTTTTCTTTCTTGTTCCTCTCCCCATCTTGATTTATCTGGATGCATCTTTATAAATTATATGCACCTTCATCAAAAATTTCCCATGCTGGTTGCAAACTACATTGACTAAGAACAAGGATAAATCCGTGGGTAACTTCCAGGTAAGCATTTCTTTATGAATTTAAGAAAAGCACAACGAAAAAGCCCAGTACTACAATTAAATAAAAAAGATATTTTAGAATCTCTGATATGGGTAAGACAGCTGAACGGATATGGATTGAATTGTTGCCATAAGGCTAGTAAGCTTCATTGGCATCCTTCAGTCTCAAGAGACTATGGTATCGTGCTCTGGAAAGAGGTCCTAAAACAGCATCTGGTGTGACTAAAAAGGCCAATTCGAGAGTGGCAATCCCTTCCACACTGAGGGCAGATCCATTCTGTCCCCTGCACAGCCACCAGATTTCGCTGGTTCCGGGACTGCCTCTTTGCCTCAGCCTGCCGAACAAGTGTCTCTTCGGATTGGAGAAGGCCATGCTGTGTCTTTAGCCTCCAAGCTGAATGATTGGAGGTCAAGGTTTCCCAGTTGTTAATGTTCATTTCCAGGGCCTTTAGGTCCCTCTTGCAGATATCCTTATATCGCAGCTGTGGTCTCCCTCTGAGGCGCTTTCCCTACACTAATTCTCCATACAGGAGATCTTTCGGAATCCGACCATCAGCCATTCTCATGACATGCCCCAGCCAGTGTAGACGTCACTGTTTCAATAGTGTATACATGCTAGAAATTCCAGCACGTTCCAAGACTGTGCTATTTGGAGCTTTGTCCTGCCAGGTGATGCCAAGAATTCATCAGAGACAGTTAGTTAATAGGCTAGTAAGCAAACACTCCAAATACAAGATGCAAAATTATACTATGGGATGCCTATAGAGATTCTCAGTCATCCAGATCATGGTTGTCCCAAAGGTGCTTTTTCAAGAGGCAACTGGACTTTCTGCTTTTTCTTGGAAGACGTTTTGCCTGTCATCCAAAAAGCTTTTTCAACTCTGACTGGATGGTGGGGAACTCTTGAAAAATATACTATATGGGATCTTTTTCTTACATTGTGGGGGATGGGACAGCCATGCTCTGCTTCATATTTCGTCAGTCCTGCCAGGGTGCAGACAAAATGGCTTTAGAAAGTATTAATAACTGATCTTTGGATCTCCCAGGTGATCCTCCTCTCAGGTTCTAAGCTTTACGTTGCTAGGTTTTCCTGAAAGATTCCCATGCATCAGATAGCATGAAAGACTGACAGTCATGGGAAACGTTATTTATTAAATTTATATGCCACTCATCTCACTGTTGAGGGAAATAATTAAACAAACCCATTGCTTGTTACTACTGTGGAGATGAGGGGACATACATGTCAAGACCCACGTCAAAAAAAAAAGCTAGCATCTTACCTTGGGCAGCCACAGGAGCTGAGAAATGTGCAAGGGCAAGTAGGACCAAAAAAATGAACTGGAGGAAAAAACAGAATTATGAATCAACTGTGATGTATTTTCTAACTCTGTCTCATGATTCCACCCCTGAATCGCAACATAATCAACCCAGAAAGATTTATCATCAAAATCAACATGGGACATGTTACAGTTATAAACCAAGTGCAGATCTCACCTATACCACAGAGTAGGCAATTCCTTCACTAGAGATAATTTATGGGAGTCATACGTTTTAGTTTGTCCAAATTCAGAATAGCAGATGCTGAGATGCAGAATGTTAATTGGTTTTAGAGTGGTGGAAAAATACTGTCTTGTTTCTCATCTGCAGATATTTCTGTGTTTAAAGCAAGTTACAGATTTTTTTTTTCATTATGAAAGTTTCCCAGATTTCAGAATGGGCCCATATTCCATTAACGTACCGGTAATTTTTAAAATTAGTTTGGATTAAACAATATGCAATCAACCTATTTTCTCTGTCCACAATTCCAATATGAAGAATAACTGAAATCAAACATTGGATTGTGTATTTATCATTTCTGTAATGAGCCAGCAGAATCTAATTCTCAACTTATCTATTTAAATAGCAGCCTTTTTAAAACTCAAATTCATCCTTTAAGCCAACAAATAAAAAAACTTAAAGTGGCAATTGCTTTTCTAACCGTTTCTGAATGCTCACCAACATGGCACTCACCAGTGAAAAATTTTTAAAAACCTTGAAAATGTTTCAACAAAAACATCTTAATCTAGAAGTTCACCGAAAGCAATAAATAAATAGACTCACATGGATGAGAGAAAATATTTTCCCATCAGAATATACCATAGATAATTCAAATATTTCCTCCCTCCTATTTTAGTACTGTGTTGCAGTGTGTGAACACAAACAAAACTTCCTAATTCCTGATCACATAAATCTGACATTTGAAAAGCAAGTAATAGAACAGGTTTGGGGACACATTTATACACTTATACTCACACACTCACAAAATTCCTACCCTACATGTTGCGTTGTTCTGTCTTAAGTGACCGCTTCACAATGTAATGGGCATTTCTGGTTTGTTCCAAAGCTCTGACGAAGTTTATAGTTCCATGTAGATCCAAGCCTCCCGAGCTGGAAAAAACCTGACATTTCCACCCAACGGAACAGATCCTTTTTTCACTGAGACAGCTGAGAATATTGCAGTTTGTTGGAGAAAAACTCCTAAAAATGTGCACGCCATAGTGCCGCTATCTGCAAAGGCCGTTTGGAGTTGTCAGCCAGCCAAAGTCCTCGTCACAAAAGACCGTTGGGGTTGACAGAAACCTAGTGTGGCCTCTCACTTCTGCATCATAAGGCTGGGTGGATTTGCTAACCCTCTCCTACGGGATTCCTGCCAATCTACTGTAGCTTACACATCCCTGAAATTAACTATCCCCTTCCTGGCTTTTAGCTTTGTAACTGAGAAGGCAAATGACTTTTCCCTGCTCATATTTGCTTTCTCGATTGTGTATACACAAACACACACAAAAATACACACACAAATACACACACAGCAGCAGCAGCAGTGCTAAAGTTCTAAACTGCTCTAACTCTGAAGCCTAAAGTTTTGGAATCTGCCGTTACGCTCTCTCCACCCATCATTAACTATAACACGAAGTTCTCGCCTGTTGTATGAAAGAACTTCCTGCGAGCAAACCGAAGATAGTGAAAAGGCATTTCAGGGCTAACATAAAAAGTGGGGAGAAATGCATCTCTCTGTGCTTTTCTGTCTGCCTTCTGGTTTACAACCCTGCTTTTCTGCTTACCGCTGATTTTCCATCTCTTCCCATGCCTTTCTCCGTGGAACATGTGGTTTTCATTCACTGCCACTATCCCTCCACCTCTTTTACCCAGAGTCAGGTTCTTCAACCCAAAGAGTTAACTTCCAGCAAGGAATTTCCCAGCTAACACATTGTTCCAGAGGCAGGAAACCGAAAGACGGAGACTGGTAGTTATTGTTAGAAAAGAAACTGGGAATAGGGGTCACTCACCTTCATGGCGGCTGCTTCACGGCCCTTGGAGTGTGGCATGTCGAGCATCTGGAAGGGAACGAAAGGCCGCACCAATCATTTCCTCTTCTTGCCACTTCCTGGCCCCGGAGAGTGGGTGTGTGAGTCACAAGACACGTGCTCCAACATTTCTAAGTGTGTGGGGTATGTATATACAAAGACCAGCGGCATACATGTACAGTATGTGCCTTTCAGAAGGGTCCAGTGTATTGGCCAGAAATACAAGCGTTCTCTGTTCAGGACAATTCACAGTGACCCAATCTCAGGCTGTTCATCAGAGAAGAACAAAGGCAACCTGGTTTTTCTTCACTCTTTCTCTGCAAGGCTGATCGAGTGGCAGAAAAGTGGCCTGGTTCTTCCCCAACATTGATGGCTACAAATGTTGGGCACTGTGTTGCAGAGAAAGAACATTGAGAAAATCTCTTTTCAATGAGCAGGTTGGCAGGGCAAACTAAACCAACTAAACTAATGATCAGAACAACCCCGTGGTACTTAACAAATTTATACAGCCTCCCAACTCACATGCAGTGACTTGGGGCAGGGTATAACATTAAAAATCCAGAGTTAAAAATCTACAAGTTTAAACTCCACCCCCATGGCAGCGACAAAATAATCAGACAAGTCATTTGATCAATCACTGAAGCACACAGAGAAAACTATGTCTTCAAGACACTGTTATAACACCAATTCTTAACTTTTTCCAAAATGGTATGGAAAGCTTTGTTGGAAAGAAGATGGAAAGTATAATGCTGCAAGGTCCAATTCACAGGTGTAGTGTTTCAAGGCAGGTGGGTCCAGACTCACCAGAGGAGAGCTTTAAGACATTTTAATCAAGGGCATCCAAATTCTGGCCCCAGAGCTATACGCGGGAAATAATGATCAGAACTATATTTCATCAATATAAATTTAATGGAGTTTAGTTTTGTCTTAGAAATCACCCATGCCCTTTTCCTGGCTGGTGTGGCCTTCAACCTGAAACAGATGGTGCATGTATTTTTGCATATCCTATTTGCAAATGTTTTGCGAAAACCAAATCAGGCTGGCCTTACCATTAGACAAAGTGAAGGAACTACTTCAGGTAGGAGATTTTAGATGACAGGATAAAAAAAAAAGCAGATCCCAATTTGCTTTTCTGTGTTTGATACTGTTTTTTCCTTCTGTGGATGTGGAAAGGTAGTTGCTGGCGTTTTTTCTTTCTTCCTTTCTTCCCCAAACTATTGGGCACTGTTCACTTTGATTCTGGCTGAACTTAGAAATGGAGTCTTGCTATGGAAAACCAATACTGTGTTTTCTTTCCTACCAGCTCAAAAAAGGGCCCCAACTTTTATTTGTTTTTGTCCTAAGAAATGGCTTTTGTAAAAAGAAATATCTGAGTTAGTTAGATAATATGGTTCTGTTTGTTGTCCATTCTACTAAGCTATGATAAGGCTCAGAACCAGTGGTGGGATTCAAGTAATTTAACAACTGGTTCTCTGCCCTAATGATTTCTTCCAACAACCAGTTTGCCAAACTGCTCAGAAAGTTAATAACCGGTTCTCCCGAAGTGGTGCGAACCGGCTGAATCCCACCTATGCTCAGAACCACAAATCACTCATTTGAGGATAGAATTATATGTGATCCAGTGACTATGGCTTATTTAAAAGTTATGGTGGTGCATGGGGATCCCCCTGAACAAGTATTGGCTATCTTAAGGGTGCACAACTTACATGGGATCCATCACACAGAACGAGAAGACTATGCACTGAAAGTGGGTAAGAACAAGAGATAAAGAAAGCAGGACCACTAAGCAATTTTTTTTTAAATATGAAAAAAATAATGAGAGTTATTTATCTCCTGCAGACCTAGTTTGCATTTAAATACCATGACTTTTGGCCACTAATACGGTATTTCTTTTAAGAGTCCTTTGAAACCATCTCATGATTAGCGACCACTGCAACATGGCAGCACCTGTCATTAATTGCTTGTGTATTATGGGTGACAATGTTTTTGAATCTGTCCCAGATCTGCTGGTAGTATCAGATATCCCACAGGGCACAGCGATCAGCAAATTAATCAAAAATGCTCCTACAGCAGCAAGTCTAGAATGAATCAACAATTACTTAGACAGCCTGCATGTCACAAGACCTTCCAAACTCTTAATCAGATTGTTTGGTACAAAAAAACCGGAGTGGAAAACGAGATGTTTTTAAATCCATCATTTTAAAACAAAACAGCACACACAAAAAATGCCTCCAGTCCTTCCAACTTCCTGGTGTATCTGTGAATAACAAAACATGTCTATTTATAGCTATCAGTACAATATCCATTGGCGGCACAGTAATGGATTATGAGGCTAAATGCTTTCCTCGCCTAGAAAGGACGTTTTAATAGGCGCTCTCATCCATTTCCCTGCACGAGACACTTCACACATTTTGTTGTGCCACTGCGCCCCCTGTTGATCTTTCAACCTACAAGTAAATGTCAGGAATAGGACAATTGAGCATGGCAACATTTTCGCACCCACTTCTCAACCCCCATCCCAAATGCAGCCAACCTAGCTCGGGCATTCATTCTCAGCTGGCCCACTGCCAGCACTCCACCCCTGCCACTGGTCCCCTATCCTCCCCTGGCCGTACGATCCTGGCCGATTCAACCAAGGAGACTTAATCCTGGCTGATTCACAGTGCAGGACAACTGAATGCTAGCCAGTACCCTCACTGATGGATGGGCCACTGCCTTAATGGATGGCAGCAGCCTCGGGCACTGGGAAGGTGGGGAACAGAGCAATGGGTCTGAAAAGACCCATGGGGAAGGAGCAGTCTGGCACCACAATTCTCCCAGGAGTTGAAGTCCACAAGTCTTAAAGTTGCCAAGGTTGGAGACCCCTGCTTTGGACTATAAATCGCATCCACCAGCCAGGGATCGCCCCTTATGCATGAGATGCCAGGGTAATTTTAGTTTTCCTTTCGTTGGAGGCTGCCTTCCACACCCACCCACCCACCCACCTGCTGCAAAGGTCCACTTTTTAAATTATCTCTATTATTTTTGCAGAACTGCTTTGAGGACTGAGAGATCAGAGGGAGACTTGGGTTTATACTTAAGGCGATGCTTTGGATTACAAGTCCCATCAGCCACCTCCAGGGTGGGGGTGTTGTTAGGGATCGTCCCTTCTTGCAACAGAGAGCAAGAAGGTGAGCCGGTTAAATCTGAAACTTTAATAAGTAAATAAATAAATTACACACACACACACACACACACACACACACACAGAGGATAGGAAAAGCTTTGGACTACAGGTCCCATTAGCTAGCTTTGCAGGGTAGGGGCTGATGAGGATTACCTCTCTTGCAACAGATTGCCCCTCTAGTTGTTGGGTCCTCCCCACCTAAAATTCAATCCATTTTTGTGTTTTGCTTGCGTCTTCCCCGCCATGTTACATATAATCTTGTCAAGCAACCCTTTATTTTATTGTTGAAATATTGAATTTGTTATTTTTTTCCCCACTTCCTTTTTAAGAAAAAAATCCAGAACAAGGTGCTTAACCTTGTTATCAACAAGGTTCTTTTGTTCAACAGATACTCAGGAGAGTACTCTCCTGCCTCATTTCTTTCTACTTTTAAACATTTTAGTCAGGTGGCCAAATAGCAAACCCACATTCTTGGAAGTCCACATTCCGATGAGCAAGGAATAAAGTCCGCAGGCTGGCATTGCATCAGATGGCCATAAGAGATTGTTGCAATTTGGAAAAAAAAACTACCTCAGGAAAGTACAGTGGAACGGATGGGTCAAGCCCTCTGCAAAAGGTTCCTAAAACTCATCCAAATCGTAAGCAGCCTTCAAGTGTGTAAAATATCGATGTCTGTTGCATTTGAGCCATCATCTCATTACAGCTTGTCCTCAACTTGCAGCAGTTCACTTAGGGACCATTAAAAATTACAATAGCGCTGAAAAAAAGTGACTTACGACTGTTTTTCACACTGACGACCATTTTATTTATTTATTATTTGGAAATTTATATTGCCGCTTATTCACACGTGGTGACTCAAGGCGGCTGACAGGAATATAAGACATAGAAAAACAATAAAACTAATAAGAGAGAATCCTAAAATAAATTAATAAAATAATATAATGAACTAACCCGCCCCACTCCAGCCACAACACATCACATGAGCCATCCAATGGGCTCCATCCCATCCCACCCCACGTTGCAGCATCCTCATGGTCACATGATTGCCTCATATTTATGACAGTTGCAGTGTCCTGAGGTCATGATCCCCTTTTGCGACCTTCTGACAAGCAAAGTCAGTGGGGAAGCCAGATTCACTGAACAACCGGGTTACTAATGTAACAATGACAGCGATTCACTTAGCAAGAGTAAGAGCCTTGGTGGTGCAGCGGACTAAGTGCTGTTATGTGGCACTTAGCTGCCAGCTGCCTGCAATTAGTGCGAGTTCAAATCTCACCAGGCTCAAGGTTGACTCAGCCTTCCATCCTTCCGAGGTAGGTAAATTGAGGACCCAGGTTGTGGGGGCAATAAACTGACTTTGTAGAAACACCCCAGGGGAAGGGCCTTCTCTGTGGGGGCATCCACTATCTGGAATGAGCTCCCCCCAGAGATACAGAGGATCCCGGATCTGCGCACTTTCCGCCGCGCTCTTAAGACCTTCCTATTCCAGCAAGCTGGCCTGGCCTAACCTTTTCCCCTTTTCTTCTTTTAAACTGAAAATTTTAAATCTGTTTTTAAATTTATTGGGATGTTTTAAATTTCTCTCGGGCTAAATTGTTTCATCTGGTTTTATTTCTGCTTTTAAATTTTGTATTTATGTATTTTATTTTGTGCCTGTTCACCGCCCTGAGTCCTTCGGGAGTAGGACGGTATATAAATCTAATAAAACAAACAAACAAACCACTTATGGGGGGCCGAAAGCCCTACTAAGCAGGTATATACAAAAGTATGAAGGCTATTGCTATAAGTGCATTGTAAGCCGCCCTGAGTCTTCGGAGGAGGGCGGCATATAAATTGAACTAATAAATAAATAAACTGTGGCAAATGTCATCAAATGGGACAAAGCAAAGGTCTCGCTTAGCAACATAAATTTGGGGCTCGATTGTTATTTGCTTTTTTCCTTTTGTCTTCTGCCATTTAGAGGCTTATCTAGAGGTTTGCGGTCCAACTTGGAGAGCTTTCCTCTGTACATTAAGTCCTGAAAAGGGCTTCTTCGAGGTGTGAATATGATGATTCTTTGATAACCCTTGACTTATAACCATTTTTTTAGTGACTGAAGTTACAACAGCATTGGGGAAAAAAATGACATACAACTCTGGTCCTCGCGCTTACAACTGTCACAGCATTCCCACAGTCATGTGATTGAAATTCAGGCGTTTGGCAATCAGCCATGTATTTAAGATAATTGCAGCATCCTGTGGTCATTTGCAATCTTTCCAGCCGGCTTCTGAGAAGCAGATTTGCTTAACCACCACATAATTCATTTAACATTGGCAATGATTCACTTAAGAACTGCGGTTAAAAAAAAGATTGTAAAAATCAGACATGGCTCACTGAACAACGCCCTTGCTTAGAAATGGAAACATTGGTCGTAAGTCAAGGACTATCTATATTGTCACGGAGAAATTCTTTTAATTAATTTATTTATTTTTATTTTTATTTGATTTATATGCCGCCCTTCTCCGGACACTCAGGGCGGCTTACAGTGCGTTAAGCAATAGCCTTCATACTTTTGTATATTTATACAAAGTCAGCTTATTGCCCCCACAATCTGGGTCCTCATTTTACCCACCTTAGAAAGGATGGAAGGCTGAGTCAACCTTGAGCCTGGTGGGATTCGAACTTGCAGTAATTGCAAGCAGCAGATGTTAATAGATGTTAATAACAGGGTGCTTTAAACCACTGTACTACAGGCTCTAGTTGATAATTGATCATTTCACATCCTAATTTCAAGTGAAGTCCTTAGTGTGACCTGGGCCTCCCCTTCCATCACTCAAGGGCCAAATAGTTAAGGCAACAGGGTAGAAAACTGGAGGCTGTGAGCAGTATTATTATTATTATTATTATTATTATTATTATTATTATTATATTTATATACCGCTCCACTCCCGGGGGACTCAGGGCGGTGTACAGACAAATGATAAAATACATATAATACAAATATTTTAAAGAATTGATTAAAATACAATTAAATAATTTGGTCTTAAACCTAAAATTAAAACTCTAAATTTATGAGATTAAGATTTAAGAATATAAGAGCAATTTTAGAAGAGGTTAGTCCAGGCCAGCCTGCTGGAATAGAAACGTCTTGAGGACACGGCGGAAAGCGCGGAGATCCGGGATTGTCCGTATCTCCGGGGGGAGCTTGTTCCACATGGTGGGTGCCCCCACAGAGAAGGCTCTCCCCCTGGGGGCCGTCAGTCGACACTGTTTGACCGACGGCACCCTGAGAAGCCCCTCTCTATGGGAGCGTACTGGTCGGTGAGAGGGTACTGGTGGCAGAAGGCGGTCTCGAAGATAGTATGTATGATTTGGAGCAGGGGTGGGCTTCAAAAATTTTAGCAAGGGGTTCTCTGCCTGGTTGCTGGGGGGGCGTGGGCATGGTAGGCATGGGCTAGTTGGCGTCTTGCACCGTTTTTGCCCTCTCCGGGCTCCGGAGGTTTTCTTCGAGTCTCCTGGAGGGTGAAAACAGCCTCCCCAGGTTCCGGAGGCCCTCTGGCCCTCTTCGTGAACTTCTGGTAGACTTGTTTTTCACCCTCCCCGAGCCTCCGCACATGTCCTGCACTTACCTGCATCCAAAGCGGGCTGTGTGGGAACTCCTGGGAGGGGTGGGGTGGGGTCGGCGGGGCGGGGCGGGGCAAGCCAGGAGTGGGATTTGGGAGTTCTCCAAACTGCACAGAATCTTAGCTAGAGGTTCTCCCGAACCCCCAGCAGCCCACCCCCATTTGGAGGTAGTTTCCTTCCATTTTAAAACAGAAACACATTCTTTTAAAACAAAGCCAAATTCCCCATTTCAAACCTTGACCCCTTCCATGCAAGATGGCATGGCACCAACCTGTACAGCAAGTATAGTATGGTGGTTAAGATCAGTGGTGAAATTCAATTTCTTTTACTACCGGTTCTGTGGGTGTGGCTTGGTGGGTGTGGTGTGGCTTGGACTGGTGGGCGTGGCAGGGGAAGGATACTGCAAAATCTCCATTCTCACCCCACTCCAGGGAAAAGATACTGCAAAATCTCCATTCTCATCCCACTCTGGGGCCAGCCAGAAGTGGTATTTGCTGGTACTCCGAACTACTCAAAATTTGTGCTACCGGTTCTCTAGAACCTGTCAGAACTTGCTGGATTTCACCCCTGGTTAAGATGCCTAGTAACCAACAGACTATGAGTTCTAGTCCCGCCTCAGGCAGAAAAGCCGATTGGGTGACCTTGGGCCATTCACCAGGAGACGTTGAGTTCTAGTTCTGCCTTAGGAGCGAAAGTCATCTAGGTTACTTTAAGCCTCTCTCAGACCAATCCACCTCACAGGATTGTTGTGGGGAAAATAGGACGAAGCAGTATTATGTATATTGGCCGTCTTAAGTTACTTATACAGTAATAAAGTGGGGATAAAAATCCAATATATAAATAAATCATGACCCTCCCCTCTCCCTGAAGGTACTATAAAAGGTGTGGCCCACCCTAGGACAAAACATTATTATTGTATTGCAACATATATTTCAGAAAAACAAGCAGTCTGGTTGAGAAATATGACACACATTATTGGGGACTTTCATCTTTTTCCCCCCCTTTTATCATCACTGAAAATTACACACACAATTGACTGTATATTACCCATTCCTTGTTCTTTATTTCCCATAGTGCGATTGGGGCACAAATAAAAACCAGGCAAATGCAGGAAGGGAAAATAAAAAAAGACAAGCTGAATGAAGGAAGGACACAGTTGTTTTTCACAGCACATTAGATTCGAGTTTATAATGTGATGTGCTATTTGAAGCATGCCATCACCATTTTACGAAGTGTTGAAGCGTTGTATTTTGATTTTATTTATGTGGCATTTGTTCAGCCTTCTTATAGCTAAATGTTAGAAAAAATATTCTGAATAAATCAGTATTCATGGCTACTTTTGGGAGTGGTAAGGTTGGGAGGGAGGGGGTATTTGCCAAAACGGGTAGCAGACGCTTCGGCGAGTTAACAAAAAATGCTAACTGTCCATAATTTTACAGCCACAATGTTAGCTGTACCTTCCATACAGGGAGGAATCTACCAGAAAGAAGAAATTTTCTAATATCTGAAAAAGGTCTCTGCCTTTTAAGAGCTCCAATTTCTCCGCACAACAGTAGTATGAGCGACATCCCTTCACGTCTTCCCTCCCATAAAAATCAGGTTTGCAAATATCTAAATGTTAGCAGTATTATGACCTTAAGACCCAGCCACAGTGATGAAATGTTCCAAAGTCTGCTACCGGTTCATTTCGTTACCATTTCGGTGTGTGTGCGCATTCGTGGTGCGCGCGCTTCGCGTGCATGCACACCACAGATGCTACCACACAATGCTGAAAAAGGAGGATTAAGAAGCCTTTTCTAAGATAAGTAGAACAGAAGGGGAAAAAACAGCTCTGCTACGCGACTTAAGATTTGCTAGAAAGGAGGATTTCCTGCTTTCTAGCCAATATAAATCGCGCGGCACAGCTGATTGTTGGAAATACTGGTTCATCCAAACCAGTAGCATTTTTTTTACTACCGGTTCGGGCGAACCGGTCCAAACCAGTAACATTTCACCCCTGCCCAGCTACCACAAATAAGATGAGGGAAGCTAGGAAGGACCAAGCATAGTTTCTTCATCGTCCCCCCCCCCAAGAGTCTGGAGATGGGATGTAAGGAATAGTGAACTCTTCAGGGTCAAAACAAATAAATCACCAAGTCAAGAGATTCGTTTTAAAAAAAAAACCACCATGATTTTTATTGATTGGTCAATTTTTTTTCCATGTGTGAATGCGACATGGAGATGTGGATGGTACTGCATGGAGAAGCTGGGGTCAGCGTCCCTTGGCAGAAGAGGACCGTATGACAAGAAAGCAACCCTTCCCTTTCTAAGAATTCTTCCCTAGCTTGTTCGCTCATCACTCCGACTACAGTCCTAGATCAGGCCTGCAAACCCCTACTGTACCACTAGATGGCAGCAACAAGCTATAGAAAAACTCTTCGCTTGGCCGCCCTCTAGTGGTCGGCAGTAATATTATATCCTAGTTCTAGGAGTCCGATCCATTAGAAGGGATGGAATCCGTTACAGTGCCCCCCCCCCACTCCCAAGAAAGGGCTAGTTTCCCACAAGGCAAGCGGGTGGGGCTCTTTGGACTATGCCACCTCACTTTGTGGCTAATGGCGTTCACAGCACAGCAAGAGGCTCAGACAGCAAAGCAGCAGCAGCAGCAGCAGCAACAGCAATGGAGGGTTATATTATCCCCAGCGGCGAGGAAGCGTTTTGTCGATTTGTTTTCCCAGAGAGCAGCAGCAGCAGGCAGCATTATTGCATTTTAATGGGACCCTGTGTAGGAGAGGGAGGGGGAATTATAAGGACCAGCCCCCAGTAGAGTCGGGGGTCAGCTGACACTGACTGGCAGATGGGCTGCATCACCCCGTGGCCTGTGCCGTGCCCCAACCCCAGCCGGGTGGCCTGCTCCCATCATGCAATGGAAGCGCAAGAGCTAACTGGTTATAAAAGTGCCCCCTCCCTCCTTGAGGTTAGACAGGAGAGCCCCTCCCCCACCCGGGCAGTCAGTGCCAAGGTCTCCGGAGAAAGGTCCCGGGCGCGGTTTCATCGCCAGCCACTCGGGAGCAGGACATCTTCAGGACAGTGCCTACACGGTGCCAGCTGGAGCTGGGGAAGAGAAAGAAGGGGAGGGAGAAAGTGATGAATATGAGTATTCAAGGTATAGAACAGTGACGGCTAACCTTTTGGCTGTCATGTGCCAAAAGCGGGGGGAGCACAGTGGGGTCGCGCATGTGCATGCCCACACCCATAATTCAATGCGCGCGTGCCCCCCCCTGCTTTTGGCACGGTGGGCCCAATAGGCCCGTTTTTCACCCTTGCGAGGCTCCAGAGGCTTTCTTGGAGCCTGGGGAGGGCAAAAACAGCCTTCCCCATACACCCAGAGGCCCTTCAGAGGTCAGAAACAGCCCAGAAGTCCCGAAAATCAGCTGGCTGGCACACACATGCGCGCTGGAGCTGAGCTAGGGCAATGCTCGCGTGCCCACAGATATGGCTCCACGTGCCACCTGTGGCACCCGTGCCATAGGTTCGCCATCACAGGTATAGAATAATACAGGCAGTCCGTTAACTGATAAGAGCCGAGGTGGCGCAGTGGTTAGAGTGCTGTACTGCAGCTACTTCAGCTGACTGCTAGTTCAGCAGATCAGGGGATCAAATCTCACCGGCTCAAGGTTGACTCAGCCTTCCATCCTTCCGAGGTGGGTAAAATGAGGACCCAGATTGTTGAGGGCAATATGCTATTTAGTATACTGTCGATTGTTGTAAGACGCCCAGAGTCCTCGGAGAGTGGGCGGCATAGAAATACGATTAATAAATAATAAATGAAACTTACAAGCATTCGTTTACCGGCCATTCGAAGTCACAACAGCACTGGAAAAGAAAGTGCCCGACAACCAGTCCTCGCACTTACAACCCGAGGCAGCATCCCCCCATGATCAGGAGATCAAAATTTGGGTCCTAAAACATGGTGTGTCTTACTTAACAACCTCCCCGCTCAACGACAGAAATTCTAGGGACAATTGTGCTATTGTAAATGTTGAGGACTACCCATACGTGAAAACTTGGGGGGGAAGTTTGGGGAGGGCCCTCAAAACAGAAAAATTCGGAGAAAGTGGGGGAGAGAAATGAAGTTCAGAAGAATAAAACTTGGTTAACCAACATCAACTGGGGGGGGGGGACAGAAAAAAGGATTTTTTTAAAAAAAATCTCCCAATCAGGTTCCTTTTTCTTTCCTTTCAATTATTTTTATTCATAGCTGCCCATCTCATAGCAATAGCACTTAGACTTAAATACTGCTTCCCAGTGCTTTTACAGCCCTCTCTAAGCGGTTTACAGAGTCAGCCTATGGCCCCCAACAATCTGGGTCCTCATTTCACCCACCCCGGAAGGATGGAAGGCTGAGTCAACCTTGAGCCTGGTGAGAATCGAACTGCCAAATTGCAGGCAGCAGCCGGAGCCTGCAGTACTGCACTGACTGTTGACTCATACATGTAACTCAAGCTCATGCATGTCACTTTAATTATTTAATTTTATGTAGCTGCATAAAATCTCATGCGTATGATTTAGACTTGGGGTACATGGCAAAAGTTCTCTCTGCCCCCCATTCTTTTCTGTACCTTATCCCAACCCATCTTTCCTGCTCCCCCAAAACCTCTCATCTTTTAAGCAGGGACAAAGATGCCCTGCCATTCAGAAGCCTTTGCAAACAACTCTTCCCCAAGGGCTTCTCAGCTCCCCAAGGAACAGTGCTAATCGGTTGCCACGGCATCACCATAGAGTCTTCAGCTCTCCTGGCAACGTCAAGAAGCTCCATGGTAACCCCAGGTGGGTGGGAGGTGACTTCAGGTGTGGGAGCTCCAGGCAGTGGCTGACTTTCTCCGCAAGAAGAAAGTTTAGTGAATGATAAACAGATAACCTTACATTAACATGAATGCCCAATCTAGTCTCTGCGGAATAGAAAGGCTGGCTTAAGGTAGGATCCCTGGGTTACTTTTAAGCAGAAATTATTAAAGAGTTTTTTTAAAAAAAAAACCACTCAAGTAAAAAGTGAATATTTGTTCTCTGTTTTGGGAAACTCAGCTTTTGGAATAGAAAAACTACCAGAATTTATTTATGGTTTAAAAGGGATGTCATATAATGGTGCTAATACAATCATGGAAACCTCTCCCAGTAACTGGTTAATATTACCAGTGCCCTACAGGTAGTCCTCAATTTATAACCAATCGTTTAGCGACCATTCAAAGTTACAACAGCCCTGAAAAAGTGACCGATGACCATTCCTCGCACTTACAACCATCACAGCATTTGGGCAGCTGGCATATATTTACAATGGTTGTAACCTTCTTGTAATTGCTATTTGCAAGCTTCCGACAAGCAAAGTCAGTGGGGGAACTCTGAATCACTTAAGGACTGCGGGATTCATTTAATTTGGAACAATTTGCTTAGTAACCGTGGCCAAAAAAAAATTCGCTTAACAACTACTTTGCTTAGCAACCGAAATTTGGGGCACAGTTGCGGTCGTAAGTTGAGAATGACTTGCAGACCATGGCTTCAGTTCAGCAGATCTTGAACGGAAATTTTGATAAGCAACTTCTTGAAGATCCTCTTTGTCCTTGTGGTGCCAATCAAGTGGAGAACATTATTCACTGCCTCCTCCACCGCCCCATTTATAAAAGAGATTATGACGACATTCTTGACGGTAAATGCAACGAACAGTTCTGATTTCGAACAGTTGCATTACCTTCTTGCAGGGGTATCGCTTCCAACTGTTAGTTAATCAGCTTGCCACTTTTGTTTTGTTGCCATTTACATTCAGAATGTTATTTCCCGTTCCTCACCATAGTTTTGACCACTTTGTATCAAAACTCTTTCTTCACTTTACTTTATTGTATTTATTCTGTGTTGCATCGTTAGGACCTATGGTTGCAACAATAAAACATGTTCTTACTTACTAATGTTATGTCCACTCAACATGTTTAATTAGGTGAACAGCTTTACCATTTCTATTTGATGCTAAACTGGTATGCCATGTGAATGCTTCCCCTGTGATTAGTTCTGCACTGAGTCAAGATCCAGGCTAAACACGCAATGTTAACACAACCTCAGGTAAAATTATGCAGAGTTATACAAGCATGCCAGTGAGCCTTCCTTTCCCCCCAACGTTGCAACACTTACTGGGGCTCTTCCCTGTCGCCCTGGGATCTGACATTCTGCAGAAGAGAAGAAACACAAAAGAAATCAGTGAAGATAGGCAAGAAAGGAAGACTATTTCAGGGCAGTGGTGGAATTCAATTTTTTTTTACTACTGGTTCTGTGGGCGTGGCTTGGTGGGCATGGCAGGGAAAGGATACTGCAAAATCCCCATTCCCTCCCCGCTCCTGGGGGAAGGATATTGCAAGACCTCCATTATCACCCCACTCTGGGGCCAGCCAGAGATGGTATTGGCCGGTTCTCCAAACTACTCAAAATTTCCGCTACTGGTTCTCCAGAATCAATCAGAACCTGCTGAATTTCACCCCTGATTTCAGGGGTAACAGAACTTGGTTGAGGAAGGAAGAAAGGAAGAAAGAAAGGAGGGAAGGAAGGAAGGAAGGAAGGAAGGAAGGAAGGAAGGAGGGAGGGAGGGAGGGAGGGAGGGAGGGAGGGAGGGAGGGAAGGAAGGAAGGAAGGAAGGAAGGAAGGAAGGAAGGAAGGAAGGAAGGAAGGAAGGAAGGAAGGAAGGAGAAAATACCTACCCAGGGTCTGATTTTTTGCATCTGAATTTTTTACCTGTAAAAGAGAAAAGGGGTAAAGTGAGACAGGAAGAAACAAGGCTCAGGTAATGCAATCAGGAGATCCTAGATGGGGAATAAAAATAGGGTGTGTGAACAGAGGCATGTGCATTCATATCTTCCGAATATTCAGGGAGGAAGAGACGAGCACCAGAAGACTTAGAATGCAAAAAAAAAAAAAAATGAGAAAAAGATTTGTTTTTCCATTTGCACTATTTTAATAAGAAACACAAAAGAAACGGACTCTACTTTGCATCGGGCAATGTTTTTGTATTTCAGTAATAAGTCTGCAAGTGGTACTCATGAACACACCCGTATGCAGAGATGGGCTTCAAAAATTTTAGCAAGGGATTTCTGCCTGGTTGCTGGGTGGGCGTAGTCATGGTAGGCGTGGCCTAGTCAGCCTCCTGCACCAGGGGGGGGGAGTGCCCACCCTGGGCTCTGGAGGCTTTCCTTGAGCCTCCAGAAGGGCAAAAATGGCCTCCCCAGGCTCCAGAGGCCCTCTGGAGGCCAGAAACTGGCCTGTTTCCAGCTTTCCTGAACTTCCGGTATGCCCGTTTTTCACCTTCCCCAAGCCTCGCGCCCTGCATTTACCTGCATCTAAAATGGGCCGCGTGGGGACTCCTGGGAGGGGCGGGGCAGGGCGGGGTGGGCAGGGCGGGGCCAGCCAGGAGTGGGATTTGGGGGCTCTCCGAACTGCACAGAATCTTAGCTAGAGGTTCTCTCAAACCCCTGCAAACCCCCAGCAGCTCACCCTTGCCCGTATGTACATATACAAAGTAGGATCTTTTTCCAAGGAATCCAGGAGTTAGGAAAGAGAGAAGAAGAAAGGATAGGATTTCTGGGGGCCAATCCAAGTCAGATCCAAGCATGCATAAAAAATGCGGGCATCAAAAAAGAAAGTGACTCACTCAGTGCTATCAAGATTCCCAGCACAAACATGATGCAGGCCAGGATCAACCCCACCAAGCGCAACGTTTCATAGTCTGTAAGGGGAAATAGGGAGGTTCAAAAGTCAGGTGTTTGTGAAAAGATGATAGGAGAACACGTCGATTTTAAACCTGAACTTTTTTTCTATTAGGTATAACGCAGTGGTGGGTTTCAACATTTTTTACTACCGGTTCTGTGGATGTAGCTTGGTGGGTGTGGCATGGCTTGGTTGGCATGGCAGGGGAAGGATACTGCAAAATCCCCATTTCCTCCCAATCAGCTGGGACTTGGGAGGCAGAGAATAGATGGGGACGGGGCCAGTCAGAAGTTTTACTACCGGTTCTCTGAACTACTCAAAATTTCCACTTTCCATCTCCAGAACTGGTCAGAACCTGCTGAAACCCACCTCTGGTATAACACCAGAAAAACTTGATAAACAATATATATATATATTTAATATTACATGTATTAATGGCAGTGAGGATTATATTTGCACAATATTGGAAACATGAAGAAATACCACGAGGCAAAGAGATAATTAGGAAGATACTGGATTGTGCAGAAAAGGACAGACTCACATCGAAGATTGAGCAGAAAGACGATACTCAATATTATCAATATTCTGATTACAGAATATTTCAGAATATTATCCAACCATTGATAGAATAAATGGAACTTTTTCCACTTATTGGAAAAAGTGGGAAAAGGTTGGAAAAAAGGGGTGGAGAATAAGAATGTAATCTGTACTGCTGAGCGAATAAAATAACCCAGACAACACGGTGTTTATTAAGCACTAACAAAATGTAAACAATAGAAAATCAATCAAAAAAATTTTTTAAGACAGATGTTCGTGACCATTCCAGCATATTCCTATCAGGAACACCCTGGATTGCCCACCCATCGCCTCAAGCCATACCACATTTTCCCCCCATTTCTTGAAGAAAGAAACTCCAAACCTCCTTCCACCCATGTGGACCATTATCTGCAACTTTTCCATTAACACCACTCACCATAAGTGAAGGGATCGACGGGCTGGCTGGTCTCTGAGGAGTAAAGAGAGCAGAGAGTCAAAATACAGTGACCAGGCAAAGCCGCTGAATATTTTATTTCAATAACTTTGTTTTGGTTGAGTATTGATTGAGTGAAGTCATTCCTTATACTTTGCTACAAACTTTGGCTTAAACACCATTCTTCTGGGTTCATTCATCTGCTTTGATGGATAGTGCCATACCATCGGTTAGTAGCTAGGTGGCACTGGAGTTAATCATATCTGGTTGGATTCATTAATTTCTCGTATCTCTTCAATTTTCTTGATTCCCCAGAATCAAGCACATAAACAAAGCACATAATCTACCTGTCCACAGATCCAAACCGCAGCTCTGCCCTTAGGGCAACACGATTGCAATATTTAATCTCATTCATCATTCAAGCCATTCATCTATCAGAAATGCTCCATTACTCTCTGGATGAGAATCTGGCCAATCTCTATACAAAAAAGAACAAGCAAACACAATATGACATGCCAAAAGCAGCCAATTCCCCAAAACTAGTGGGGAAATCAACATTAGATATTCAGTAGTGTTGGATAGAAGGGACGCAATGGCTCAATGGCTAAGAGGCTGAGCTTGTAGATCGAAAGGTCAGCAGGTCAGCGGTTTGAATCCCTAGTGCCGCGTAACAGGGTGAGCTCCCGTGACTTGTCGCAGCTTCTGCTAACCTAGCAGTTCGAAAGCCCGCAAAAAATGCAGGTAGAAAAATAGGGACCCCCTTTGGTGGGAAGGTAACAGCGTTCTGTGTGCCTTTGGCATTGAGTCATGCCGGCCACATGACCACGGAGACGTCTTTGGACAGCGCTGACTTTTCGGCTTTGAAACGGAGATGAGCACCTCCCCCAAGAGTCGGGAACGACTGGCACATACGTGCTAGGGAAACCTTTACCTTTTCCTTTTCGTCTTAGATATTCTTATAAGATGGACGGTCATTTGATAAATAAATAAATACATTTCTAAAAACAATACATAAAATAATGCAACAAATTCTTTTAACACTTCTGCCATGCACCTTAAGTTACTTCCATTTGATCAAAGGAGCTAAACAAGATTTCACAGTGGAGCCTCTGAGCCTCTCAGTATTGTTGCGTTTAGGAAGCTCACGGGCTAAATTTCTGACTGTGATTGTCAAAAGCCAACAGCCGTTTTCTCACCATACAACAAAGTGGGAACATAACTGTAAGTCCTAAAATAGGTTTAACCTCATGTGTGTTTGAGATGTGTGTGTCACTGTGTCTGAGTCGGGCAGTTAATATAAATTTGTTTAATAAATAAATAAAAGGCAGGGTTGCTTGCTGCAGTTCTCCATTCCTCCCAGAATATTAAGCCCATTCAATGAACAAGTTCATATAACAATTTTGACTAATTTACTGAATTGGCCTCTCTGCTAAATTCATGCCGATCATTGAATTAGAAATTAATTCAGAACACTGGACTAGGACTGTAAAATCTTCCCAAGGTTCAAATAATCAAGATTTGCAAACCATGCAAATCAATCCTAGGTTTTCAACCAACCTGTTGAAGCCCAAGTATGTTGGTTATCCATCCAAATATGTACAATGTTTAAAAATTAAGTTCTCTAATTTCAGCAGGGTGGATTCACACAATACATTAAAGTGGCTGGGGAATTCGAGGCGCTGAAGTCCACGTATCTTCAAGTGGCCAAGGTTGAGAAACATTGCTTTAAACTCCAAGCTTACATTAGGAAAACACAGTATTGCGATTCTGTTTTAATAGCTGTTGTTGCATCCATACAAGGATCCAGTCAATATCTAGTCAAAAGATACATCATCATCTTCTTTAAACAACCCCACAAGTCTGGGCAACTGAATGGAGCTAGCAGAGTGTTTTAATGCCCGGATGCCCTTCCTGTCACCAATGCGGAGTTTTGTTCAGCAGAGATATTCTCAGTGTGGCCGGAGAGAGAAATATCTGCCTCTACCTAGGATCGAACTCACGGCCTCCTGATTGTGTGGCGAGAGCTCCACCTCTAGGCCACCACGCCACTCCAGTCAAAAGATACATGACTATCTTTAAAAGATCTAAAGGTGCTGGTAGCTCTCTACTCTACTTTTGGCTTGATATTGGCAATGCTTTCTTGCCTGGATGTAACAACAGCTACTGAAATACAATGGCTTCATTTGTCTAACAGATTTAACTTGTGTGTGTGTGTGTGTATATACCTGCCATTCAGTCTTGATTCCTGATGATTGCCCAGACAAATTCCAGCAGTTTTCTTGATAAGATTTCAGAAGTGGTCTGCCATTGCCTCCTTCCTAGGGCTAAGAGAGACTAACTGGCCCAAGGTTACCCAGCTAGCTTCATGCTTAATGCAGTACTAGAATTCACAGTTTCCTAGTTTCTAGTTTGATGCCTTAACCATTAACATCAAACTGGCTCATAATAGATTTTAAAAGATCCGTGGTGGCACAGTGGTTAGAATGCGGTATTGCAGGCTAACTCTGCCCACAGCCTGGAGTTTGATCCTGACCAGTTCACGCAAAGTTGACTCAGCCTTCCATCCTTCCGAGGTCAGTAAAATGAGGACCCAGTTTGTTGGAGGCAATAGGCTGACTCTGTAAACCGCTTAAGAGAGTGCTGTACAGCACAATGGAGTGTGGCATATAAATCTACGTGCTATGACTATTTAAGTCAGTTAAAAAATCTAGAGGCTGTTGGTAAGCCTAATTTTCATTCATTGAAGGTTGTTTTTTTTTCCCCCTTAGTGTGGTCTTAAAAAGTCATTTGCAAGTGACTAACTGGATGAGGCCAGCCAATAAAATCCTCTTTTGGAAATCTGCAATGAAGTTAGAAACAATTGCCCAACGTCCGACAGAAATGGGACTTTTGAGAAAATGTTGCAGTGCAGAATATTTCTGCTTCACTCTAGGCATTCCACTTCAGTCCTCTTTACACTCGAGGTTTTCTGCAGTTTTAACCCTATTTGCGCTATGCAATCAAAGAACAAAATCTTCTTTTTGAATTGCCGGTGGTGAGCAATGTGGGGGGGGAGGGGGCAGCTTTTACATACAAATCCCCCTCCTAAGGGTTCTCCCAAGATGGCCGTCTTTGCATGAACGCTGCCAGCCTGGCTCCCAAGCACTGGCATCGGAAAACCCAATTAGGACATCATGGAGCTGAACTTAAAACAGGAAGGGGATTAAATTGGAAGGTCTGTGAGCTTTGATAGAAGCAGTACAGACAGTCCTGCATTTAAAACCGTTGGTTGAGTGAAATATCCAAGCTTCAGCTATTGCTACTGAGAACCAAATCCTGAATAAATAAACCTCCCAAGGTCAAAATAAAATTAGGTTGGCACCAGAGGTGGGCTCCCAAAAATTTTAGCAAGGGGTTCTCTGCCCAGTTGCTGGGTGGGCGTGGCCATGGTGGATGTGGCCTCGTCAGCCTCCTGCACCACGGTGTGGGGGAGAGTTTTTTCCTTCCCCAGGCTCCGGAGGCTTTCCTCGAGTCTCCAGGAGGGCAAAAACGGCCTCCCCAGGCTCCGGAGGCCCTCTGGAGGCCGGAAACAAACTTTCAGTAGGCCCATTTTTGCCCTCCCCGAGCCTTCGTGCGCGCCCTGCACTTACCTGCATCAAAAATGGTAGTACAGTGGTCTAAAGCACCCTGTTATTAACACCAGCTGCCTGCAATTATTGCAGGTTCGAATCTCACCAGGCTGAAGGTTGACTCAGCTTTCCATCCTTTCTAAGGTGGGTAAAATGAGGACCCGGTTTGTGGGGGCAATAAGCCGACTTTGTATAAATATACAAAAGTATGAAGGCTATTGCTTAGCGCATTGTAAGCCGCCCTGAGTCTCCAGAGAAGGGCGGCATATAAATCAAATTAAAAAAAAAAAGGCTGTGTGGGGACGGGGCAGGGTGGGCGGGGCCAGCCAGGAGTGGGATTTGAGGGTTCTCTGAACTGCACAGAATTTTAGCTAGAGGTTCTCCTGAACCCCTGCGAACCCCCAGCAACCCATTCCTGGTTGGCACCTATTTGGCCACTGGGAAAAGGGCACTTTGCCAATGCGAAGAAGACCTTTTCATTTCTAAACCTATTATCATTTGAGCATACAAACGCTGCCTATTTTTCACAGTAAGAACGAAAAAAAAGTTAATGGTTTGGCCATTGGACATCCCTTTTCACCCAAATCAGCCTCCCACAATCTTTATGTAATGCACTTCAAAGCAGCCAAGCTGAGGAAAGGAAGCCAGAGGTTTCTATAAATATTTCTAATCTAAAAGTCATCTTCTGACATCTGTATCCGTTGGGGCATATAACTTAGTGACTTGCACCCTCACCATGCAATTAACCTATTTTTGAATTAACTTGTTTTCTGAGGTTACATCATAAAGTGAATCCTATGTTAGCCCCATCCCCTCCAACCCCGGGAAGTGTTAATACCACTTTATAATGCCTTGATAAGGCCACACTTGGAATACTAAATCCAGTTTGGGTCGCCACAATGTAAAACAGATGTTGAGACTCTAGAAAGAGTGCAGAGAAGAGCAACCAAGATGATTAGGGGACTGGAGGCTAAAACATATGAAGAACGGTTGCAGGAACTGGGTATGTCTAGTTTGATGAAGAGAAGGACTAGGGGAGACATGATAGCAGTCTTCCAATATCTCAGGGGCTGCCACAAAGAAGAGGGAGTCAAGCGTTTTTCCAAAGCATCTGAAGGCAGGACAGGAAGCAATGGGTGGAAACTAATCAAAGAGAGAAGCAACCTAGAACTAAGGAGAAATTTCCTGACAGTGAGAACAATTAACCAGTGGAACAACTTGCCTCCAGAAGTTGTGAATGCTCCAACACTGGAAGTTTTAAAGAAGAGATTAGATAACCATTTGTCTGAAGTGGTGTAAGGTTTCCTGCCTAAGCAGGGGGTTGGACTAGAAGACCTCCAAGGTCCCTTCTAACTCTGTTATTTTTTTCCATTCTATTCCTGTTCTCCAATTCCATCCTATTCCTTGCAACCATTTTTTTTTTCCTGGACAAAGGAGCCTCATCGACCACCCCTTTGCTCTGAACTCCTATAATTTTTTTTGACTTATTTTGCCAACGTTTTTCTTCCATCCCTATATAAGGGCATAGAAAAGAACATTCTTGACATTTAATCAAAGGTTTCTTGGCCAAAACACCCTCCAGGCATCCAGCCTTTCCATCTATCTTCTCACCACCAGAATTATCCTTGCCCCATTCATAACATTTCAGACATAATCCTAATTTCAGGCAAAGCCACTAAAATTCTTCTCCTTCTTGGAATTCTTGCATTTAAGAGCGCAGGCAGCTTTTTTCCACCCCCACTTTCGCCCAAACTAGGAGAAATCTTTACCTTAGCCACAATGATAAGCAACAAATTGGTTATAGAGCATCCTGTCTTGGGTCAGATTGATCTGGGAACCTTACAAACCTCTTCAGACTCCTTTCACAGACTCAGGCAACCCAGGAATGTCAAGGTTGGAAGGGATCTCAGAGATCATCTAGTCCAACCCCCTTGCCCAGGGCAGGAATTGTATCTCTACTATACCCAAGACTTCATTAAGCTGCCTGGAGCCATTTTATAAGGGAGATGGGCAGCATAGCAATTTAAGAAATAAATACAGGTAGTCCTTAACTTACGACCAGAAATTTCTGTTGCTAAGTAAAACACTGATTAGGTGAATGTCGCCCCATTTTAACCCCTTCTCTTGCCGAAGTTGTTAAGTGAATCACTGCAGGTTGTTTAAGTCAGTAATATGAATTTGGCTTCCCCACTGACTTTGCTTGTCAAAAGGTCACAAAAGGGGATCACACGATCCCAGGGACACTACCGTCGTCATAAATATGAGCCGGTTACCACGTGTCCGATTTTTTAATCACGTGACCCTGGGGATGCTGGCAACGGTCGTAAAGTGTAAAAAAAAAAAAACCGGTCGTAAGTCACTTTTTTCAGTGCTGTAACTTTGAAGAGTCACTTCCAGAACCTCTCATTTCAACCCCACCTTGCTGCCTTGGCTTCATTCAAAAAGAAAAAAAAATGAGACACCGCCCCATCTCCAAACCTAACTGTAGCCCTAGATCATTATTGCATGCCACCCACTTTTTGTGACAGAGCCAGCTCTATGAATTTTGATTTAATGAATAATTAATCAATAAGAAGCCGGGAGAAACCTCCAAGTGCTAAAGATAAGATTGAGGGCAAGCTGCAGCTGCTTGGGACTGCGGTTGAATAATGCAAACTCCAATGCAGAGGATGGGGGGGGGGAGGAGTTGCCATGGAGACGGGATACTGCATAAGCAGGCACAGCATCTTAAATCCGCTGCCAGGGTTAGAAAACAGGCAGGTCAGGAGAAAGCAAGATGCTCAAGTTCTTCCCAGAGCTGGCTCTAAGAGGAACTGTTTTATTTATTTATTGGTTCGATTTATATGCCGCCCTTCTCCGGAGACTCAGGGTGTCTTACAATGCGTTAAGCAATAGCCTTCATACTTTTGTATATACCTGCTTAGTAGGGCTTTCACCCACCCCCACCCCGCAAGCAGTGTTCTCTTTTTTATACAAAGTCAGCTTATTGCCCCCACAATCCGGGTCCTCATTTTACCTACCACAAAAGGATGGAAGGATGAGTCCACCTTGAGCCTGGTGAGATTCGAACTTGCAATAATTGCAGGCAGCTGGTGCTACTTAACAGCACTTTTGTCTGCTGTGCCACTGTTGCAAGGAAACTGCTTACAGGAAACTTCACCCCAACTTAGGGTCTTACTTACTCCTTCTAACCACCATACATCAATTCCCTCTCAGTTTTATCCCACCTTGGTCCTTGGTCAGCCTCCTCCCTTCCACCCCTCCCAAATCTCCTACTATTGTCATTTTGAGATGTGCTCTGGAACATCTAGAGACCCTTCTGGGTTTAATTTTTTCCTTCCTGTCATCTGCGGTCTGTCTTCTCCAGGAAATCCAGGAGTCAGCTGGGACTTTGGTGCGGCGGGACAAGTTTCTAATAGATTCAGCAGCTGAGCTTTCCAAAGGATCTGGAAGCTGGCCAGAGAAATACTCTGCAGACAGACTGATGCAGAGAGAGAGAGGAAAAAAAAAAAAGAGGGAAAGGGAGTGGCATTTCCCAAAGCAGAGCATTCCATTTATTTATTTATTTATTTTGCTGTTCAAAGCCTGGCCAGGGAAGCCCAGTGGTTTGATCTGCCTCCTGAATTTCATTTCTCCGTGATGCCACGTCGTGTCACCGCCGTTCGATAGGCTTTGCCTCTCAAGTGAGGAAAAAAAACCACCGGATGTTCTGCAATGCTGCAACCACGCTTCACACTTTTGCTAGGTGTGAACCAGGTTCAGAAGATGGTCTCTAAGTCTGGATGTGGGAGAGGTGTGGCTCCAGGCCAGCCCTTCCAAAGACCTTGAAATTAAAATGAAAAGTTGTTGATGGGTTTTGTTTTTTGTTTTTTTTGCGATTGGCACGCTGACTGGTCGAACACAAGGCATCACAAGGGATGTCTGTAATCAGAAAATGAGCGTCTTGAATCTGACAACAACTTAAAAGACAGTTTCTCTTGGGGAGTAAAACAACTCTCAAGGGGTAACACCTGCTTATAGGTACCAAGAGAATTGTGGCTGTCACTTAGGCTTATAACCAGTGGCGGGATTCAGCCGGTTCGCACCACTTCGGGAGAACCGGTTGTTAACTTTCTGAGCAGTTTGGTGAACTGGTTGTTGGAAAAAATCATTAGGACAGAGAACCGGTTGTTAAAATTATTTGAATCCCACCACTATTTATAAAGATTCAGGCAGTGATGGGATTTAAGTAATTTAACAACCGGTTCTCTGCCCTAATGATTTCTTCCAACAACCAGTTTGCCAAACTGCTCAGAGAGTTAACAACCGGTTCTCCCGAACTGGCTGCGAACTGGCTGAATCCCACCACTGGATACAGGTCGTCCTTGACTGATGGCCACTATTGAGTCCCAAAGTTCCGTTGCTAAGCAAGACAGTTGTTAAGTGAGTTTCGCTCCATTTTACGAACCTTCCTTGCCACAGTGGTTAAATGAAACCCTGGAGTTGTGAAGGTCGTAACACAATCGTTAAGTGGATCTGGTTTTCCCATTGACTTTGCTTGTGGGAAAGTCCCAAAAGGTGACCACATAAACCCTGAATCACTACAACTGTCATAAGTATGAACTAATTGCCAAGCAGCTGAATTTTGATCACGTGACCATGTAGCTGTCTTAAGTGTGGAAAAACAGCCATAAATCACTCTCTTTGGCGCTGTTGGAACTTCAAGCAATCACTAAATGAACGGTTATAACAGAGGTGGTATTCAGCCGGTTCGTACCAGTTCGGGCGAACAGGTAGCGGCGACTGTACCCACCCAGATGTAATGCCGTCCTATTTAGCCATGTTTTTGAGGCTGGACACATGTGCAGATGGCGCGCGTGTGAGCGAAGCGCATGCGTGGAAGGCCAGGCACATGTGCGGATGGTCCGCACGGCGAACCAGTGATAAGAATATTGGATATCCACCGCTGGATTATAAGCAGGGGTGGGTTCTACTTACCTTTACTATTGGTTCACTACGGGAGCACGTGCGTGCTCTTGCTTTGCTCACGCATGTGCATGCCTGCGCAGATTGTACCTTATGATGTCCGGGCAGGTAGGTGGAGCCTCCCGCCACTTTTACTACCGGTTCTCAAGAACTGGACAGAACCAGGAGCAACCCACCATTGGCTATAAGAAAAAGAGAACACACACACACACACACACACACACACACACACACAAATAAGAGTTGTCCTGCCATGTCCACATCAGACGCAAAAGAACGGATCAGCTGAACTTCACAACAAACACATTTGAATCCCTGACTGTCATACATAGGTGAAATTTCATTTCACCCATAGTTCTGGCAATATTTAGGCTTCTGAAACGATTTCAGAAATAACACAAAGATGATCAGTGATATTAAAGATAGATGTCGTAAGCAATTAATATTATTCCTTATTACAACAGCATTACAAGAAACGTTTGAGCAGGCTGGGAAATTATTAGTAATGTGACTGGTCCCTGATCTTAAAAAATATTTTGGCAGGAAAAAAAAAACAGAAGTGAAAAATAGTGACTTATGATCAATCCTCACACTTAACTATTGTCGCATCGTCCTCACAGTCATGTGATCAAAATTCAGGCACTTGGCAACTGGCATGTACTTATGACGGTTGCACTGTCCCGGGGTCATGTGATCACTATTTGCGACCTTCCCAGCTGCCTTCCAACAAGCAAAATCGATGAAGGAAGCTGGACTCGCTTAACATGATTCACTTAAAAACTGCAGGGACTCCCTTACCAACCCTGGCATAAAATCAGGTGTGACTTCACTTCATAAACCACCTTGCTTAGCAACAGGCATTCTGGCCCCAATTGTGGTCGGAGGTCGAGGAGCACCTCTAGTTTCAGCAACCGCCTGAGATCACCATAAATTGTTTTCCAGTTGCACAAACCACAGGACGTGCTCATCAGTGGTGGGTTCCTCCCGGTTCTCCCGGTTCTCCCAAGCCGGTAACGGTGATGATATGACGTTACCGAACTGGTTCTGCCCCCCCCCACCCCTCGCGCCCTCACACCACCCCCCCGCACTTCCCCATGTTATTCTTACCTTTTATTTAGCCCCACCCCCAATCTATTGCTGCCTCCTGAGTCCCAGCTGATGGCTAGAGGGAAAAAAAACTGTTTAAACTCTTGCCGCAGGGCTTCAAAGGGCCGCCCTACAGTTGATCAGTGTTAAAACAAATGAGTAGACTGGTGCCTGCAAAAATACATGAGTAGACCAGTGCCTGCAAAAATACACGAGTAGATCAGTGCCTGCAAAAATACACGAGTAGATCAGTGCCTGCAAAAATAAATGGGTAGACCAGTGCCTGCAAAAAATAAATGGGTAGATGGGTACAGCTCTGCAAGCAGTCAGAATCGAACTGCCGAACTGCTGGCAGGCGGCAGTCAGCAGAAGTAGCCTGCAGTACTGCATTCTAACCACTGCTCATAAAAGGTAACTCCCTAATAACAAAAGCCAAGCGCCGTATACCGCAAGAAACTGTGTTCCATGGACGTGTGGAAAGGGTGTGATGGGGGACCACCAATTCTCACATCCAGGGCTGTTCACAGAATACAGTAATAAAGTGTCAATTGATGGTGCAATCAAAACACTCTCTTTTGTTTTATGTGCATCTCAAAAAAAAAAAAGCAGGCAAGGGTTTTGATCACACCACTGCGGTTGCCACTTTGACGTTTTTGACTGTACCCTCCAGACCTCTGCTCACATCACATCAGAAACGCACAGCATGGACATATGCTTCTCAAACCGTCTGAGGGCCACGACGCCTAGAACAACTGCAGAATGAACATCACAAGATTGGTCGCTAGAAGGAATGGCTTGTCTGAAACTTTGGAGAACCTGTCAATCAAGAAGCGGAAAATTAGCTTCTTCCTCCCATTTGCTGTACCGTAAGGTTGGAAGAAAACAGCTTAACCTTTTTTCCTGATTTATTTTTTGTTTTAAAAGAAGCATTTGGCATTTCAGTTTAACCACCACTTGAAGGGAGAGACAGAGACTGAATATTCCTTGTTGTTTTCTGAAATGGGGCTCATCATTTGCGATGCAAGATAAAGAGATAATTCTGGGGATACCAATGGAGCTCCTACTCTACTCCTACTCTACTCCTACTCTACACCTTTAAAACCATGCACCGGATAGCAAATTCTAAAAATTAAGTGATTAAAAAACTTCCTTAATAGATGGGGAATCCCATCTATTATACAAAGGGGGCCAAAGCAGAGAGAATTGGACTCATTGACTGCATTTTAGATCATTTATTTTTATGCATTTGTGTTAATTTGATTATAGCCCTGGGAAACATGCTGCTCCAAATTAACTTGGCTGGCTGTTTTCTTAGTAAAACCCTAATCAAATTTTACTGATATCTATCTTCAAGGAGGTTTGATTTTGAGGTATTTTACTGTAGTGTTTATAATTGTAGGTAGAATTTTTTTGAGTCGATCAAGTAACCAGTCTGGTAAAATGGAAAAAAAAATATATCTAAAATATGTTATTTATCGGTCTTGGTAAAAGAGTCAAACTATTTGACGTGACACACAAAGGCGTACAACTGTTACGGGACCGCCAATGCGTTCACACAACATATGAAGTTTGGTTAGCGCTGATCTTGGTTAGGCTACTTCAAGTTTCAGCTTTTGCTTAGGTGATGATTTAGTGAACATTCTTGCCTCGAAAATGGGTTACTTCCGAAACCAGGTTCTGCAATCCTGCAGTTTGATTCCAAGCCAGGTTTCCCTCTCTACATAATACATGAAACGGCCATGAGGCCATAAAGAAGCAGTTTCTCTATGGCTGAAATCAACGTAGAGCAGGGGTGTCAAACTCGATTGTGTTTGATCTCGGGAGGGGGACATGGTCAGCTCAACGTCACTCCTGTCGGGGGCACCTCTGCCAGCAAAAACAGGCTCCCGAGCTCCGTTTTCACTGGCAGAGGGTTGCACAAGGCTCTGGTAGCCGAAAACGGAGCTCGAGAGCCCATTTTCGCTGGCAGAAGCATTGCGGGCCAATCCTTCACTATTTCCAGGGCACCCCTATGGGCCAAATCTAAGTACCCTATGGACCAGATCCAGGCTCCGGGGCCTTTTTTTAAAAAAAAAATTATTTATATGCCGCCCTTCTCCGGAGACTCAGGGCGGCTTACAATGCGCTAAGCAATAGCTTTCATACTTTTGTATATTTATACAAAGTCAGCTTATTGCCCCCACAAACCGGGTCCTCATTTTACCCACCTTAGAAAGGATGGAACGCTGAGTCAACCATGAGCCTGGTGAGAATTGAACTCGCAGTAATTGCAGGCAGCTGGATGTTAAATGCTGCCTTAGTAGGAGGCATTAGCCTCCTACGCCACTCAGGCTCCTTGAGTTTGACACCCCTGACGTAGAGGATTAGAGTAACTGGCTTGATATCCTATATTAGTTCGTACATCCTGTTTGTACGTGACTGTTGCGTCCCAGAAATCTGGGAATTGAAGTCCACCCATCTTCAAGATACCCAAGGTTGAGGAACACTGCCTTACTGGCTGATCAAGCAGTAGTTCACAACAGCACTGGTTGCCTTTTCATTTTAGCCAACCAAAAAAAAAGGACTACATATCATGGACATATAAACTGGTGGTGTGCTTAGCCAGGTTAGTTAAAAACTAGTAGATACCATCCTACAACATAGCAAGTTTGGTTACTTTATCCTAGGAAGACATTTCTATGGCTGGGCTTGCTATATGACACCATCAACGTGACTAATTTATGGATGGATGGATTGTACTATACAATCCAGCAAGCAGGTTAACAGGTAGAGTCAAGTTATGGGTGAGATGCGAAAGTAGCCACACTTCTGTCATGAATAGGTATGTCCCGGGGGTTGGTTCTACTTACCTTTACTACCAGTTCACATTGTGCCCGTGCACCTGAGCGCTTCACTTGGGCGCACTCTTCTGAGCCTGCGCAGATCACTTATGATGACGTCCAGGTCAGTGGGCGGAGCCTGCCGCCAGTTTTACTACCGGTTCTATAGAACCGGTCTGAACCGGGGGCAACCTACCACTGGTATATCCCTTTGCAATCTATCCACTCTGTGACTAGTATCCTAATTGGCCACTAATCTTTTAGTGAGGGGGGAAGCATGAAAATTCAATAAATAAATAAAATCAGACTTCTGATACAACTGGGGCCATGCCAGGTGGCTTCTAGAGCAGAGGAGATGGGCTCCAAAGTCCTTCCAGTGTGAATCACACAGGCCAAAGACAGCAGACCCTTCATAGAGAGCCGTGGTGGCGCAGTGGTTAGAATGCAGTGTTGCAGGCTAACTCACTGCTCACTGCCAGGAGTTCGATCCTGACCAGCTCAAGGTTGACTCAGCCTTCCATCCTTCCGAGGTCAGTAAAATGAGGACCCAGATTGTTGAGGGCAATATGCTGACTCTGTGGAGTGGTGCGGTGGCCTAGAGGTGGAGCTCTCGCCTCACAATCAGGAGGCTGTGAGTTCGATCTTAGGCAGAGGCAGATATTTCTCTCTCTGGGCACAATGAGAATATATCTGCTGAACAAAACTCCGCACTGGCGACAGGAAGGGCATCTGGCCAGTAAACGCTCTGCTAGCTCCATTCAGTTGCCCAGACTCCACCCCACAAAGGATTATGGGGTCTTTAAAAGATGATGAATATGCTGACTCTGTAAACTGCTTAGAGAGGGCTGTAAAGCGCTAAAAAGCGGTATATAAATCTAAGTGCCATTGCTAGATGTCTGATAAACTCAGTGACCGCGCCCACAAGTAATTAATGAATTTGTGAGTGTGAGGATGGATAGTTTTGCAGAATCCCAATATCCCCCATAACCACTTGGAAAAAATGTGCACATCTATGCTCACAGATAATGCCTGAAATATGAATTGCAGGGATGAAAAAAAAATGATCCCATTCACTCTTCTGATAGACCCTGTTCACCCAAAACTATTTCCCTGGTTACTGAATTAGCCCATTGTCCCAGTTTGTGCAGTACAAGCTAACCAAATGGTTTATACCAGGGGTCAGCAACCTGCGGCTCCGGAGCTGCATGCGGCTCTTTGGGCCCTCTGCTGTGGCTCCCTATCAGGTGATCCCACCACTGGCTGGGCCTCCCTTCCCAGTCACTCCTCACCTGGCCTGAGAAGGTAAGGGCGATGGTGGGGGTTGGAAAAGCGGCCAGGGCAGAGACAGAGAGATACAGAGAGAGGAGGAGAGAGAGAGACATAGAGAGATACAGAGAGAGAGGGAGAGAGGGAGGGGAGAGAGAGATGTGTCAAAAGGATTTTGTGGTTTCCCAATGTATTTTAACAACTGGTTCTCTGACTGGCTAATGACCGGCTGGATAGGCGTGGCTGGGGGGGTCATGTGACTGATGGAAGTGAGTGACATTGAGTTGGCCACGCCCACTGAGGTTTTGTGGCTCCCGGAGTTTTCTTTTCTGTGGGAATTGGGTCCAAATGGCTCTTTGAATATTTAAGGTTGCAGACCCCTGGTTTACGCTATATCCACCCTAAACTACCATGAAACAAATGAAAGTCAACTCTAATCCATCTTACTTGCTTTGTGAATGCAACTGTTAGTTTGTAACTGATCTACTTAAACACGTTACATGGATACAACCATAACTTATTTTTAAAGACTGGAGGGGGGGGGGATGCATGATTTGGCTAAAATTGAGGAGAAAATGGACATTCATTAAAAATGTTGGCTTGGGTCACATATTAAGCCGCTAATTTTGTAACCCACAGATTCTTGAACAGACGATAACTATCTGGATTCCTACAGCAAACCAGGAGTGGTATCCAGTTTGGGCAAACCGGTAGCGGCGGTGGTGGGAGGCTCCGCTTACCCGCCCGGATGTAATCACATCCCACTTTTGATGCTCTGCGCATGCACGGAAGGTCTTGCGCATGTACGGAGGTGGTCTTGCGTGCACGCACTCACCTTTGCGAACTGGGAGCGAAGGTAACTAAATACCACCCCTGCAGCAAACTATGCCATCAACTATAGTTTGCAAAATAGAAGAGGCAGATTGGTGCAGCAAACAACAAACAATTGTGGGTTTTAGATTTTTATCTGTTATATACTGGCTGTTTAATTTGTTGTGTGCCCTATGGGGGAAGTTGGCAATTTGATAAATAAATACATAAATAAATAAATAAAAGCCTAAAAAGAAGCAGATCGTTGTAATAGGATAGCCCAGGGGTCTGCAACCTTAAATACTCAGAGAGCCATTTGGACCCGGGTGGGTGGGGCCAACTCGATGCCACTCACTTCTACCAGTCACATGACACCCCCCCCCCAGCCACGCCTACCCAGCCAGTCATTAGGGCAGAGAACCAGTTGTTAAAAAACACTAGGAAACCACAAAATCCTTTCGACATCTCTCTCTCTCTCCCCTCCCTCCCCCCTCTCTCCCTCTCTCTATGTCTCTCTCTCTCCTCCTTTCTCTGTATCTCTCTGTCTCTGCCCTGGCCGCTTCTCCATCCCCCACCATCTCCCTTACCTTCTCAGGCCAGGTGAGGAGTGACTGGGAGGGGAGGCCCAGCCAGTGGTGGGATCACCTGACAGGGAGCCCCAGCAGAGAATCGAAAGAGCCGCATGCGGCTCTGGAGCCGCAGGTTGCTGACCCCTGGGATAGTCTATTGTGAGAATGCAATCACTGAAATTTCCATCTCAGACCAAAGGCTGCCTGAGAATTAAATTTTCTCCCATCAATATCAAGCATTCAGCCATCTCACCGAGACTCATTCAAGGGACGTGTGGTATCTTCAAGACAGAGGCAAGTGCAGGAGAGAAACTGTCTTTATGTTTCCCCGCAATATCTTAACTTATGAGATAAACAACGAATGCAGATGCTTGACAGGTATCACTCTAACCTTCCAGAGAACCTGGGGACAGCTGCTTGGACCAACCCCAAAATACGCAGCAAGTCATATAAACTGACACACATACACAGAGAGAAGCACAGATTTCGTTCTTTCACAATCACCCACTCAACGCAAACACAAGCCAGCAAGCACACCATTCACAGACGCATACAAACAGCAGATTATATGCACACAGATACAACTGCACCAGATCTGAACAGGAACGGGGAAGCGTTTGGTTGGGTGAAACATGGGAGGTGCAGCCAATCACAGTTTTCCTCGCTCAGGGTCCCACCTACCCACCCACCCACCTACCCCCATCTGTGATTCAGAGCCATTTGCCAGCTTTGATTTTTCTGGTCCCGTTCATCTCTCCCATTAGGAAGAACGACAAAACACTTCCATTCATCAATACAAGGCACCACAACTCAGGCAGCACAGATTGGGTTTCCAAGCCCGTTTTGTGGGCGGCCTCCTAGCTTGCAAAAGAGGATGCCTTGATTTGGATGTCACAGCACGGCAGCTTCCAAATTCCTCAGTCAGGAAATTTTTAATTTTTCTCTTTGCCCTGAAATTCTGGGCAGGTATGGATGGGCAAGTGTATTGGTCGGTGCAGAAGATAGCAATAGCAATAGCCTTTAGACTTACAGTATATATCGCTTCGCAGTGCTTTTACAGCCCTCCCTAAGCGGTTTATAGAATCAGCATATTGCCCTCAACCATCTGGGTCCTCGTTTTACCGACCTCGGAAGGCTGAGTCAGACTTGAGCCGGTCAGAATCGAACCGTCGGCAGTTGGCAGAATTAGCCTGCAATACTGCGTTCTAACCACAGAGCCACCAGGGCTCATCACAAAAGCTTTCCTTACCTAACCGTGGTAGAAACATGTCTCGGCAGCCTCCGTTTACAGCTTGCCTTCATGACATTGCCTTCATCTGATCTTCTCCTTGAGCCAGTCAGTTCAGCCCATCATGCCACATTCCTAAGGGATCTGCTGGGAATCCATCTCTTGTGCATACCGCCCTATGCACATTACTCATAGCTGCATAGCTCATCCCTGTACCACATCAGCTCGCAACTGTCTCTGGTCTCTTCAACCCTCATACACCTTCCCCCCACCCACCCCCAGCAAAAGCCATAACCACAACTTTGGTGCTTGTGAGCAGGCCACACGGACGAAGTCTGAGCCCCATACCCCTGTCTCTGCCCAAATCCTTGCCCAAACAGGTGAGGGGCATCTCCTCTTTTTTGCAAACCATGAGCCATCCAGGTGTCTACCATCCCTTGCTCCCTCCGCCTCCAGCCTCTTCCCTTGGCAGCATCCCTGGGCCTGTCAGTCAAACGGCAGCTGCAGAAGAGATGACTTCAGGCTGCTCAGCTCTGCAGCGAACCGGCTTGTGCCTGCAAACACATCCAGCAAACTCAGCCCCTGCAGTATCTCCCCGGAGGTACCAGAGGAAGGTGAAAGCTAACCACCGCACACCTGCCTCTTCGTCCGCAGCTACCTGGGAGCAAACAAACAGCTAAGCACCCCTCAGATATGGTTTTTTTAAGCACGTAGTTATATGTATTTGCACACGCACAAACACACATTAAGCCACACCTGCCAGAAGTCCACTGCATAAGCCCTGCTTGTCTGCACACAACTTGTCTGCATGCCCACAAACACCCATAACCCAGTTTTTGAATGAACCCATGGTCTGTTGTTTCCTACATGCAACATGGAACCATCCTCTGACAAACCATTGGCTAAGCTGCAAAAGAATTAACCCAGTTTAGACCAGTGAGCAAAAAACAAAAAATAAATAAATAAATAAACAAGCTTGTCAGACTTTAATCGACTTGGTTAAATATGTGGTGTGAGCATTACTTTGTGTTCCTGGGGATGCTTATTTTTTTGCTGGGAAGGTACCACCTTCTCCCCTTCCCTCCCCCCCCCCCCCCCCCCAGACGTGTCCAGCACAGAGCTCCACCCAAGCCAATCCCGGGGAAGGGGGGGGGATCCCAGTTATGGGTCACTGCACCATAGGGGACCCACACCCGGTGTGCCGTCGTGGTAGAGCAAACCACACCTAAGCCAGTTCTGCAGAGCCGCCTCTCGGTCCCAAGAGATCCGTTATCCCACCATCATTCCAAGGGGCACCACGGAAAGGTGCAGTGATTTTATTTTTTTTTTTAAAAAAAACACCCTGCAAAGTTGCGGGAAAGGGGGAGGCGGGGAAACACCCCCCCCCCAAATAAATTAAGGAATCGGAGGGAAGAATAGGCTTCCTACAGGCTGGAGGGGGGGGGG
>WNWU01000046.1:6409292-6427346 GCA_012654045.1 Ptyas mucosa | reverse complement strand
CTCACCCCACTCCTGACACGTGATGCCCCCATAGGCCTGTTTTTCTCATGGCTGGTTTTAACAATCATGGCAAGAGAAGTTGTAAAATGGGGCAAAACTCAACAGATTTCTCACTTAGCAACAATAGATTTGGGGCTCCGTTGTGGTCATAAATTGAGGGCTACTTGTATCTGCAGGTGGTTCGTCGATGACACAATTGCAACTGCCACCTTGACTTCTTTGATACCTTCATACATCTTCGCCACGCCTGATTTCTCCCGCCACGCTCCCCTTGTGACATTTTTTTGCCACTGCTAAAAATTTGGAGTAAGGGCAGCGGTGGGCTGCTGGGGGTTCGCAGGGGTTCGGGAGAACCTCTAGCTAAGATTCTGTGCAGTTCGGAGAACCCCCAAATCCTACTCCTGGCTGGCTCCGACCACCCCTTCCCACCCCTCCCAGGAGTCCCCACATGGCCCATTTTGGATGCAGGTAAGTGCAAGGCGTGTGTGGAGGCTTGGGAGGGTGAAAAATGGGCCTAACCGGAAGATCGGGAAGGCTGGAAACGGGCACGTTTCTGGCCTCCAGAGAGCCTCCGGAGCCTGGGGAGGCCATTTGCACCTTCCCAGAGGTTCAAGGAAAGCCTCCAGAGCTTGGAGAGGGCAAAACCACTCTCCCCGCCGTGGTGCAGGAGGCCGACTAGGCCACGCCCACCACAGCCACGCCCACCCAGCAACCAGGCATGAAATTGAGTTTGACACCCCTGATCTATAGCTTTAAAAAAGGAGTGGCCCACCTGACCTCAAACTGACACTCTCCAGACACTCTATTGCCGTGATGGCGAACCTATGCACGCATGCTAGAGGTGGCACGCAGAGCCCTTTCTGTGGGCACCGTTGCCAGTTGCTCTTCTGGTTTTTGGTGGTGGCCTTTGCGCGCACCGGAGCTCCAGAAAATGGCCCAAAAAAGAGCCAAAAAATAGGTCGTTGTTTGGGCCGTTTTCAGGCCGTTTTTGGCCCAGAAAATGGCCAGAAAAACTGCCCAGAAAATGGCCAAAAATGGCCATAAAGCACCCAAAAAACAGGCATGTGCATGCCGGCCAGCCGGTCCTCGGGTTTCCGGCGTTCACACATGCACACACATTCTGATTTGGGCACTCGGTGCCAAAACATTTTGCCATCACTGCTCTATTGAATCCCCATAACCTACCCGCCAACATGTCTTAGAATGGATAATGCAAAATCCTTCCTAGCCATTCATCTTCTGTGGAAACGAAACACCTATTTATTGGATCGTCAAGTTAATTTAAACTCGCCCTTTCATCCTAAAGACAATGGTTGATTTAGGAACCCTTTGTCCCAGCTTTATGGAAGAATAAAACCATGACTGAATGAGGGGATGAGTCACCCCTCCCCCCCCCCAAGGGCTCTGTGCTAAACGAATGGCTCCTTTTCTTTAATCCTGGGCAGGGCCCACCTTGCTAATAATGCAGAGGATCCCAAATCCACTAGAGCCACAGGGCTCTGAATGGGAATCTTTACGCTTCTGATCCACCCATCGTCCGACTGCTGCAGCTGAAGGTTGCATTCTCCCCTCCAATTTGGTAAGCTGCTGTTTGCAGGTAGTCCTCAACTTACAACAGTTCATTTAGTGTCCATGCAAAGTTACAACGGCACTGAAAAAGGTGACTTATGACCATTTTTCAGTGATGAAACTCCCACAACTTCCGAAGGCAACTTCTGTTCCATTGGTTGATTGTTCTCAATGTCAGAAAATTTCTCCTTATTTCCAGGTTGAGTCTCTCCTTGATCAGTTTCCATCCATTATTCCTTGTCTGGCAAACAATCTATGTTTGGAAAATAACTTGACCCCCTCCTCTCTGTGGCAGCCCCTCAAATATCTGAACACTGTTATCATGTTTCCCCTGATCCTTCTCTTCACTAGACTAGCCATGTCCAGTTTCTGCAACCGTTCATTGTCTGTTTTAGCTTCCAGTCCCCTCATCATCTTTGTTGCTCTTCTCTGCACTCTTTCCAGAGTCTCAACATCTTTTTTATAGTGTGGCGACCAAAACTGGATGCAGTATTCTAGGTGTGGTCTTACTAAGGCTTTATAGAGTGGTATTAGTACCTCCCTTGATCTTGATTGTATCCCTATGTTAATGCAATTTAGGATTGCATTGGCTTTTTTGGCTGCCACCACACAGTGCTGGCTCATATTTAATTGGTTGTCCACTAATCACGGCCATTCCCTTGATATTTTTACTCCTCCCCCTCCCATAGACAATGCAGACAAGGGGATGAGAGAATTCAGAGGCCTACCCCGGCCTTTTCAAACCTTGTCACCCTCCAGAGAGATGGACTTCGCAACTCCCAGGTTTCTCAGCAATGCTGAAGAAGCCAAGGGAAAGTTGGACTAAGCCAAGAGGCCCTAATGAGGATTTACTACTTAGCATATTTTTCCTGATTTACCCTTTAGAACAGGGTTTCTAAACCTGGCCAACTTGAAGATGGCTGGCTGCAAGGATTCCAAGTGTTTACATTAGTAACTAAGATTCCTACCCCACTTTTATTCTGTACAACTCAAGGCGCACGCATACACAACGCCTCCACCTCCTAGTTTCTGTATCCCCTCCCTGGAAGGTGGGTTGGGCTGAGCGGGTGTTACTGGCCCAAAGTCACCCACCTGGTTTACGTGCTCAAGAGTGGACTAGAACCCAGAGTCTCCTCTGAGTAGCCTTAACAATTACACCCTCCTACCGGGAGCTCTCATTAAGTTGGTTCTAGGTAGGTCAAGAGATGTTTTGAGAGCTGTGAAGCCTTCCAACGCTCCCACAGAATAAAAGTCCTGTTCCATGGTTGGTTGATAGAAGAAAACAAAATAACAGAGTTAGGAGGGACCTTGGAGGTCTTCTAGTCCAGCCCTCAGCTCAGGCAGGGAACCCTATACCATTTCAGATAATTTGTTATCCAATCTCTTCTTAAAAACTTCCAGTGTTGGAGCACCCACAGCAAAGAGGTTGTTAAAAAGTGCTTTCAAAAGGCTCTGACGATCCTAGCTGAGTTGCCTGATCGGCAGAGACTTTTTTTCTTTTAAATGACTCTGCCGATCAGGCAACTCAGCTTGGATCGTCAGAGGCATTTAAAAGAAAAAAAGTGTCTGGCGATCAGGCAACTCAGCTTGGATCGTCAGAGGTATTTAAAAGAAAAAAAGGGGTTTTTTTCTTTTAAAAGCCTTGGATGATCCCAACTGAGCTGCACGATCATCGGAGGCTTTTTTTTTTACTTTTAAAAGCATTTTTTTGGCCGAAGAGGTTGCAGAAAAAATGCTTTTAAACATTTTTTAAAAAGCCTCTGATGATTGTGCGGCTCAGCTGGCCATGAGGGGGTGGGGGGGGCAGGGATTTTTACTACCGGTTCTCTGAACCACCCGCCTCCATCGCTACCGGATCGGGCAATCCGGTCTAAACCGGGAGCATTTCACCCCTGATCCATTGCTTCTTGTCCTGCCCTCGGGTGCTTTGGAGAATAGCTTGACTCCCAGTGCCAATATTGATGACAAACCCAGCAGTGAAGGACTCCTGCCAAGCTATCTCTTCAGCTTTGCACAGTACAATCTCCTTCCATCTTTTTTTTTTTTTTTTTTTTTACATTTCATCACCCTCTGATTCCACTCCACACAGCCCCGTTGTTTGGCTGCCAAGAGATAACTGGAAGTCAACATCCAAGGTTGGCGATCCCAGTGCGCAGGACTTAAAGGCGCACAAAATGGCATTCTCTTTCCCTTTGACGTCTTTGCAATTTTTCCATCCAAGCCAGAGTTGCACGGCGCAGCTCGAGGAGGCTGAACGAGAAATTCCCAAAGGGACTATTTATTTAAAACTTTAGGGAGCTACGCAATACCTCAGACCTCTGGGGCCAAGTGCAAGACGCAAAGTGCAACATTTAAAAAAGGAAAAGGAAAAAAAAAAACCAGCTTGGGTTGTCAAAAACAGTAAGAGCACATGCCTTTAGGAAAAAAATTCCGTCAGGGATGCAAAGCAGAATTCAGTTTTTAGGGGTTTGTAAATACTTTGACGTGGTGGCTCAGTGGCTAAGATGCTGAATTTGTCAATCGAAAGGTCGGCAGTTCAGCGGTTTGAATCCCTAGTGCCGCGTTAATGGGGTGAGCTCCCGTTCCTTGTCCCAGCTTCTGCCAACCTAGGAGTTCGAAAGCACTTAAAAAATGCAAGTAGAAAAATAGGGACCACCTTTGGTGGGAAGGTAACAGCGTTCCATACGCCTTTGGTGTTGAGTCATGCCGGCCACATGGCCACAGAGATGTCTTCAGACATCACTGGCTCTTCGGCTTTGAAACGGAGATGAGCACCGCCCCCTAGAGCCGGGAACGACTAGCACATATGTGCGAGGGGAACCTTTACCTTTACCTTAAATACTTTGAAGTCTCTTATTAGTAAACCACCAGATGATATACATCCAAAGAATTATTTTTAAAACGATCTTCACGCAATGAAGATTTTTTCTTCCGAGGTAGGAACGGCCATCAGAAGTGAGACATTTAACTGAAGATGAAGCATTCAGCAGATAAGCTTTGAAAGCACTCCAGGAACGTTTCATGATTATCCCCGATTTTAATCTCTTTCCACTCTTTCGATTTCACATTGATCAAGAGGGATTTTAAAATATCCTGCTTTATGAGAGGTAGCCTGAGTTTATTTGTCCCCTTCGGGAGCTGTTCCAAGAAGACCAGCCAATGAACAGGAGGGAATTGGCTTAAAATAACCCACAGATTATTATAACGAATAGTGTTAATTGCGGGGATAATTAAGCTGTGTGCAAATCTGCTACCCCAGGAGTGTGGAATTTATTGGCAAAGTGAGATCTTTGCAGTGTGCTCTTCTTCAACCACATGATCGCAGCTGTGAAGCTAGCAAGGAGAGAATTTGGTCTACCCACAGCAGGATGACTCCAATTTGGGAATAGTTCTTGGTGTTTGCTGAGTTTGATAGTTTTCCTACAGAGGTTTTATTCAATCAATCAGTCAGTCAATCAATCAGAATAGAGCTGGAAAGGTCCAATCCCCTCAAGCAGGAAAGCCTTGGATAGTGCAGTGGTCTAAAGCCCTGTTATTAACATCAGCTGCCTGCAATTATTGCAGGTTCGAATCTCACCAAGGCTCAAGGTTGACTCAGCCTTCCATCCTTTCTAAGGTAGGTAAATTGAGGAGCCAGTTTGTGGGGGCAATAAGCTGACTTTGTATAAATATACAAAAGTATGAAGGCTATTGCTTAGCGCATTGTAAGCCGCCCTGAGTCTCCGGAGAAGGGCGGCATATAAATCAAATAATAATTTAAAAAAACCCAGTGATGGCTAACCTTTTCATTGCCGAGTGCTGAATAATGCCCCATAATGCAATGTGTGCGCAACCCCGGGGCACCCTGGACCCCCACACATGTGCACAACCCCCATGTGTGCCCCCGCCCCATGCAAGCACACAAGACCCCCACATGCACACTGCACAAGCGATCCTTGCACATGCACGCATGTGCCCCCATGTGCATCCACCCCCATGCATGCACGCATTTCTCCTGTATGCGACCCACTCCCTGCGCATGCGTGGCAGAGACCCGAAAACCAGCTGGCGGGCAGGAGGCACGCGCACAGGCGTGGTGGAGCTGAGCTAGGGCGACGACTTGCATGCCCGCAGAGAGGGCTCTGCATGCCACCTGTGGCACGCGTGCCATAGGTTCGCCATCACGGCCTTATACCATTTCAGACATTGCTTGGCTAGGTCTGCAAACACCACTCTCCCCGGCACTGATTATGTTACCTAGCCTGGTAATGAAACCTCTAAGGCAGTGTTTCTCTACCTTGGCAACTTAAAAATGGCTGAACGTCAACTCCCAGAATTCCCCAGTCAACAAATTTAGCAAACACCGAGAAACCAACGGTTCAGGTTGAACTAGAAGACGTCCAAGGGAGTGGTGAAATGTAAAATTTGTTACTACTGGGTCTGTGGGCGTGGCTTGGGGGGTTAATGTGACTGGGTGGGCGTGGCCAACTTTAAAAAAAAACTTTTTAAAGCATTTTTTTTTACAACCTATTCGGGTAAATAGGTTGTAAAAATGCTTTTAAAAAGTTTTCAAAAGGCTCTGATGATCGTGTGTGCCACAGCTGTGATCGTCAGAGAGTTTGTTTGTTTTTTAACTTTTAAAAGCATTTTTTACAACCTATTTGGACTCATAGCATGTTATTCTACGTGCTATGAGTCAAACCTTGAGCGACCTAAATTCTCTATCTTGGCATTTAAAAAGGGACCCTTGCACCTTATCTGAAATACAGCACTGAACAGGAAAAAAAAGGCCTCCCTTACAGTATCCCTTGAACAAACCCAAGTTCGGAATGAGATTCAAAATGCAATTCCACATTTCAAATGGGAACGGAAAGTTACAGCTACATTCAAAGGCTTGGAAAAGTTATAATTGTTAAGACTCCAACTCCCAGGATTCTCCAGCTAGTACCATGTTTTCCCGAAAATAAGACCAGGTTTTATATTAATTTTTGCTCCAAAAACGCATTAGGGCTTATTTCCTGATTAGGTCTTATTTTGGTGGAAATATGGTACTAAATGCACCCATCTGGCTGACAATCTTAACTGGGGCTTATTTTGAGGGTAGGGTTTATATTACGAGCATCCTGAAAAATCATGCTGGGACTTATTTTCCAGTTGGGTCTCATTTTGGGGGAAACAGGTATGTGGCTGGGTAATTCTGGCATTGAAGTCCATACATCTTATAGATGCCGATATTGAGAAACCGTGCGGTGTGGTATATAAAGATATTCATTGGGCGAACCCTCTTTGGGGAGTATTTCATAGTCATTTAAAAGTATACATCAAATATTTCCCCAATTACTTTGGCAACTTAAATTGCCAGAGACTCTTAACCCGTTTTAATTCTGCTGTTGCAGCTTTACATGGATGCTATAGTAGTATTTGCTCTAGGATTAATGTGCTTGAGGTTATCTTTCTGAAAGCAGCTTTGGGGTGGAGTTAACAAATGAAACATGATATGCTCTTTTAAAAAAAATGAAAATAGAAATATTACCCAACACCATATGTTCCACGAACTATAAAATACCTCTTCATTCTCCGTTTCATCTCTTAAGGAAAGGCCCACAGATAATGAAGAATACCACAAATGTTGTCTCTTATTTTAATGTTCCCCACTTGCTTTAAGGGATAAGTCAGAGCTAAAGAAAATTAATTCATTGATTGAAAAGGGCAATTAGAAAGCATGACACAGCAGATTGCATAAAAACAAAAGCTCTTTCTAGTATCTTCTGCTCCTTCAATAGTTCCCCGATGCCCTTTCTGATTAAAAAGTCTTATTTATTATGGGGTTGCAGTTGCACACATTTTTCATGTTGCTTGATTAGCTCCCTTCAATCCTTTTGGTTGTTCTTTGCAATTCCAAGGCATTTGTTCTTATTGTAGCAACTGCCCACAATGCTAATGGTTTAGTCATAACACTGCAAGTGTGGGAAAAAGTGACATTAGGAAACACCGTTAATTGGTCAGGAGGACAGTGAAATCTAGAAAGATTCCTTCTAAGCATGGTCTTTTTTCCACGCAAAGGACAACCACAAATTTCACATATGAATCATCATAATGACCAGTGGTAGGATTCAGATGGTTCGGGCGAACCGGTAGTTAAATTGCTGGCTGGCTTCACCCCTCCCCTTCCAGGAGTCCCCACGCGCCCCATTTTGGTTCCCAGGCAAGTGCAGGGAGGCCTCCTAGGCCCAAAATGGAACACAGGGGGTGCGGCGCGGCCCCCCCGATGGCCCATTTTTGCTCCCAGGAGGCTGCAGGGAGGCCTCCTAGGCCCTAAATGGGACACGGGGGGCAGCGCGTTCCCCCCCCCACAACCACTTTTTGCTCCTGGGGGTGTGCAGGAGGCCGAGTGCTGCTGTCACACACCCTGGCCGCACCCACCATGGCCACGCCCACCCAGTTGGTCATTAGGGCAGAGAACCAGTTGTTAAATTATTTGAATCCTACCACTGATAATGACCCCATAATCCATTTCAGGGTGGAGTCTGGGCAACAGAATGGAGCTGAGTGTTTACTGGCCGGATGCCCTTCCTGTTACCAATGCGGAGTTTTTCCCCAGCAGATATATTCTCAGCATGCCCAGAGAGAGAAATATCTACCAACCTAGGATCAAACTCAACAAGCCTCCTGATTGTGAGGTGAGAACTCCACCTCTAGGCCACCGCACCACTCAAAATTTCACATTTAAATGATCTGCAGATGTCGATGAAAACCATGAACGGAAGCAGACGTTAAACATCAACACAGAAACACACCCTTCCTCTTACATCACTTAACTTCACTGATCTTTTAATGAGCAAAAGAGAACAGGGGTGACTCCCAGAGAGGAAGCAGGGCTGAAATGAGTCCAACCAGATTCCTCGTTGGTGCACTATGCTTGGGGAGTCATACCGGATCAAAATCAGCCTGCTACATAGCATTTTCATTTTACAAAAGGCACTTGCCCCAAGGATCAAAGGTACAAACATATAAACCATAAGGCTTCATTCAAAAAAAAAACCTTGGGGTTTTTTTTTTTTTTGCATGGAAGATATTAATAGAAGTAGCACGATTTGGGTTGACATGGTTATATACAGTCTTAAGCTCACTGGATTTTGGCAGGCGAATGTTACTTGGTGCTGCCCTCTACTGGAGAGAAGACAAACTGTCCATGGGGATTAATTAATTTAAGGATCTGAGTCAGTTTTTGGCTGCTTGAAGATGTGTGGACTTCAACTCCCAGAATTCCCCAGCCAGGTACTGTAATTCTGGGAGTTGGAAGTCCACACATCTTCAAGCAGCCGAGGCCGAGAAACACAGATCCAAAACTTAATATCACCAAGGATTCCTAAGAGTGAGTCATTCAACCTTTCGCTCCACTGTCATCACTGTTAAATTAAACCCTAGCCAGATTTAGAAGAGCTGTAAGCAGAGGTAAAAGATTCTGAGTCCACGTCACAGGCAGAAATCTCTCTCCTGGGGTTGGAGCTATCCCTCACTGATTAGCTGCCTTCTTGACTGGAGTGGATTGCAAACTGAAAAGGGGATTTTTAAAAAGCTGGCCAGGTTTTTCTGCATAACTCTACTAAAAAAATACCCTTTTTCAGCCAGGGGTCCATCGAGACCCCAGGCCCTTTTTGTAATGCATCATGACATCACCAGCATGTTCCAAAAGGGTGGAGCTTGTAGCACAGGGATACTTCTGTCGTGATGATGAAAGACACCCTTGCTATGATATCAGGACTAAAGGCTCTTTGAAGCCCCCACCCTTTCTCAGAAGCTCCGCCCACTAAAGTCAGAGGGAGTGTCACAGCTTCAGGAAACAAATACCTGCCTGGGTGCCATTATCAAGGTTGGGCCTTCTTGGGCCAGATTAATTTCTTCACCTGTGCAACACACAAATGCATACGTGGCAGTGGTGGGTTTCAAGTTTTTTTTTACTACCAGTTCTGTGGCTGTGGCTTGGTGGGCATGGCAGGGGAAGGATACTGTAAAATCTCCATTCCCTCCCCAATCCAGGGGAAGGATACTACAAAGTCCCCATTTCCTCCCAATCAGCTGGAACCCGGGAGGCAGAGAATCGATGGGGGCGGGGCCAGTCAGAATTTTTACTACCGGTTCTCCGAACTACTCAAAATTTCCGCTACCGGTTCTCCAGAACCTGCTGAAACCCACCTCTGATACATGGGCAGCAGCGTACATCCGCTGTGACGGCTAGCTTGATGGCTCGTGTTTGATTGGCCTTCCAAATGTAATAACTCTTAGCCAGCAGGACCAAATGCATGGCTGAAAAAAAGGCAGGAAGAGAGACCCCCAAAGCCAAGCTCACATCCTTCCTCAAGCTGACCCTTTGCATCAGCTAATAATGTTGCCTACTTCTAACAAGACGAAGCCTCCGTTATCCTCCTGCATTATACCTGGGACACATTTGAGGATGCTAGAAACTCCCCATTCCGGCAGCCAACAAGGACTACCAAGATTTCTGACTGCAACACTGGTTCCAGCTATTAAAAACCACAGGCTCTTGGGGAACGGTGAAATCACTGTCAGCCTATTGCATTATTTATCATCACTTCCAAGAGACCATCCTCCTCCCTCTGTCTCTCTCCCATCTCCCCTTTGAACTTTTCCTCCATCTGGGCACAAATACCCCTTTCATCTGCGCTCAGTGGGAAAAACTGTTGTCCTCGACTGGCCACAGGGGAGGAAAAAAAAAACAGAGGGAAGTTGCCCTTCCTCAGCAGATTTTTACCCCCTCCCCCCCCAAAAAAAAGCTTTTTCAACCTCTTACATGGCAAAGCTTCATCTCTAGAGCTCATCAGCTGGGTGAATCGGAGGATGAGATCACATCCCGCAAGAAAGGATGTGCAAAAGATGGCAGGGTAATTCTCCAGCAGCAGCAAATGGGAAAGGCAACTAACTGTCTGAGTGGGTGGGCTGCAGACAATCCTGGGTTTAAAAGATTCTACACATGGATATCTAAATATATATATATATATATATATATTGCTAACTACCGATTCAGAAGTTAATGTAGGGTATCAAACATAAGGCCTGCAGGCTGGATCCAGCCCATGGAGCCATCCTAGAAAATGTAAGGAGCTGTCCTGCATTGCTTCAGCCCGGTCAACCCAATGCAAAGAGGAAACATGCCAGCAGTTTGGGGAGTGGCGTCAAGCTGGCCACGCCCACCCAGTTTGCCACGCCCAGTGAGTGGCATCAAGCTGGCCACACCCACCCTGTTAATCACACCTACCCAGTCGGCCACGCCCAGTGAGTGGCGTCAAGCTGGCCGCACCCACCCAGTTAACCACACCCATCCAGTTGTTGAAGGCTGATGCGGCCCTCAAAGAAATTGAGTCTGACACCCCTGACCTAGGGGAACATTAAATCTACTCCAGGCTCTTAGTATCTTCTACCACACTGTTTCCTGAAGGTCTTGGTAGCTTCTTAAATGTCCAGTACTGAAGTTATTGTACTTCCAATTTGCTTCCCTGTTCTTGTGGCTCCATGTTTCTCAACCCTGGCAATTTTAAGATGCATGGACTTCCACTCCCAGAATTCCTCAGCCAGCATGCTAGCTGGGAAACTCTGGGAGTTGAAGACCACATATCTTCAACTCGCCAAGGTTAAGAAACATCGCGATAGCCTTTCTTCTCCTGGCATTCGTTGCATGCATTTGGTCATGCTGGGCTGGGAACTAATAATGAAGGTATCTTGGGAAGATGGTTCTGATGTTCTCCTTGTCTTTTTTCCACTCCTCTCCTCTCCATTTCCATTTCCACTCCTTGTCTTCTCCCAATAATTGTATAGGTAAGCTAGAATAATATCCAGCTCCTTGCCCAGCGGTGAAATCCTCTGAAGTCTGCTACCGGTTCTGTGAGTCTGCTACCAAGCGTGCGTTTTGTGCGCACATGCACAGCACTAAAAAAGGAACATTTTGAAGCCTTCCGAGTCTGCAAAAGTAAATAGAACAGCGAGGGGGGGGAATCCGATGTGCCACACGATTTAGATTATCTAGAAAGCAGGAAATCCAACGATTCTAGCTAATATAAAGCGCGCGTCACAGCTGATCGTTGCCCAGCTGATCATCGGAAATACGATTCGTCTGAACCAGTAGCAATTTTTACTACCGGTTCGGGAGAACCGATCCGAACCGGTAGCATTTCACCCATCCTTGCCCAATGGTTGGGTTGTCAGAGCAAACTGATAGGAAAAATATCTAGTACCATCTTGCAGTGGGGACAACCACCAAACTCTTTATCATTCTCAGTGGGCAAAATCTCCCTTCCTACTTTTAAAAGCCAACTGTGCACCCGAAAATCCTGTATCAGAACTAATAAAACCATGGCTAATTAAACCAAAAACAAAAACGTGCTAATGAACACATTATCAAATCTACCTCCATTTCTTTACACATTGATGTGGTCAATCTTATAATTAAAGATCATCTTGGAGAAGGGGCTTCTAATTGGTTGCAAAGAGTCAACACCAACTTAGTGGCCCATCATCCATCCATCCATCCATCCACAATTTTAAGGAAAAGACACAGAGAAATCAAACATGATTTCAGAAACTTTCTCATCCCCTTCTGGGATTGCAATCCAGATTGGCTGTGCGATCACAATGGCACAATCATGAACAATTAGAGAACACCAATGAAATAGTGCCTTATGCCAGATAAATCTCAGGTGGGCTTTTCTTTGGCGATAAGGAAAAAAAATCAGGATCTCTCTTGTTGTTTTTAGAACTACCCGTGTTTCCCCGAAAATAAGACCTGTCTTATATTTTTTTGAACCCCGAAATAAGCAATTGGCCTTATTTTTGGGGATGTCTTATTATTTTGGGGTGCATGGAGCAAGACGGGGCTCCTCTTGCCATCTTACCTGATTATAATTTGATTTATATAATTTGATTTATATGCCGCCCTTCTCCGGAGACTCAGGGTGACTTACAATGTGTTAAGCAATAGCCTTCATACTTTTGTATATTTATACAAAGTCAGCTTATTGCCCCCACAAACCGGGTCCTCATTTTACCCACCTTAGAAAGGATGGAAGGCTGAGTCAACCTTGAGCCTGGTGAGATTCGAACTTACAGTAATTGCAGACAGCTGGTGTTGATCACTATGCTTTTAGTCTGCTGAGCTAAACCAGGCTCTTGTCTCCCTAACCCTAACCAGAGGAAATGGTGGGAACTGCTGCGCATGTGGTTAAATATTTTCGGGGAGGGCTTATTTTCGGGGTGGGCTTATTTTAGTGCATGCGCTCAAAAGCCCAATTGGGCTTCTTATCGGGGACGTCTTATTTTTGGGGAAACATGCAGTGGTGGGATTCAAGTAATTTAACAACCGGTTCTCTGCCCTAATGGTTTCTTCCAACAACCAATTTACCAAACTGCTCAGAAAGTTAACAACCGGTTCTCCCAAAATGGTGCGAACTGGCTGAATCCCACCACTGGAAACATGGTATTGCCTTGCTGGGAGCCCCAAATTGATTTCATGATAGCAATCATGGTTCGTTCTGAACGGAGGACCATCTATGAAACCAAGGATGGTATACTAGATTGAAAACTTGAGCAACCAGAAAACCGCAACTTCTCTAAAGCTGCCGAGAGAACTGCATGGATGCAGCCAGCAGGAGAAGAACTTGACTCAAGGAGTTTTTATTTATCCAAAAGCCCAAGAAGAGCTTTTTAAAGGGGAAGAGCTCAGACAGGGCCCTGCTGTAAAAGCAGCTTGAGCTGAGCTCAGGAGTTAGAATCCTTCATGGTCACTAGAACTCGGCCGAAGGCGAATGGTTAGAAGGCTGCCCTCCCTCTCTGAGAAGCCGTGGACTTCAAGCAGCAAGCCAAAACAGAAGGGGAAGGTCTTGGTAAGGGGACTCAGTTGGGTTTGGGATGACCCCAGAGGCAACCAGTTCTGGAATTCACTGGAGTTGTGGCAAGCAATGGGGCCTTGCTGGGAGAACTAAGGCCAGGCAGAACAAAGGAGGGGAGCGCTCCAGATCCAGGAGGAGGAGGATATGCAGCTACCTAGGAGAAGAGGAGAAAAGGAAAGAAGTGAGGCACAGTGGAGAAATATTGACATTCAAATAAAAAAGGAAGAAGCTCAAGACCCAAAGTGACCTATGCCAAATTGCAGTCAGTCAGCAGAAGTAGCCTGCAGTACTGCACTCTAACCACTGCACCATCGTGAATTTATCATGGTTATGAATGCCATCTTGCTGTTGGAGTTATCTTCACTTGTTTTCCAGATTTATTTCAAAACATCAAACAGCTCAGCTGCCGGTCCTTTTTCAGCTTAAACTCCTGGTCCAATATTGCTTCAACTTTGGCTCTCTTACAATTCAGACCCAGAATAACAGACAGCTTAGTGCTGCAATCCATCCTGAACCTGCTTTTATTTCTTTTTACCACTCTCCACTGGCTGACTCTTAGACAGAGGCCTCCATTTCATGTCCCAGCACGACCCACATGAAACAAATACAATGTCATTTTGGACAGGTTCGCATGTGCACACAATTTAAAGTTTGGCAGTTTGCAGCTGAAAAGGGCGACTCCAGATGGAGCCTACGAAACCCAGTTCTCCACCTGGTAGATGATGGCTTTGCTCTCCACATCTCATACAGATCCTTTTGTACAATTCCTCACCCAGTTTTGAAAATGAGAATCGAGCCGTTGCAGTGAGAGCCTGGTTTTTCATGTTTAAATCCTCGGCACAATTGTGGGAATGTGTCAGCTGAGGGGCTTGGAGCTTCAACCCCATTGCATGCTTAATTTTTACTTTGTTATTGCTGAGGTCATCAAATGGCATACCTACCACAGAGGTCCAAAAGAAGATAATCCTGAAAATTAAAACAAGCCAATCTTTTTTATCCCCAAAATAGGAAATTTAGACAGGGGAAAAAAACTGGTCTCACCTGCCTTCAAATATCATGTTATCAAGAAAGCAATACGCCCAGGGGTGAAATCCTACCGGTTCGGACTGGTTCAGGTGAACCACTACAGATTATTGGCATCAGTTTGCCGAACTGGTAGTAATCACCCCTCATTGGCCCTACCCACTCCTGGCCAGTCACCGCTCACCTCTTCCGGATGCTCGATATTCCACAGAATTCAATGTTAAATGCAGCAAAGAGAATGCTAACTTTTCTCCCTCCATTCAGAACGGAGCTGCTGCAGCCTGTCCCTTTAAGGTAGTCCCCAGGACAGAGGCCGGGAGGGAACCATAAAGGGAGCAGCAGCTCCGTTCTGAATGGAGGGAGAAAAGTTAGCATTCCCTCTGCCACAGAATTCAACATTAGATGCAGCAGAGAAAATCCTAACTTTTCTCCCTCCATTCACAATGGAGCTGCTGCAGCCTGTCCCTTTAAGGTAGTCCCCAGGAGGGAGGGGGACAGGGGGAGCAGCTGGAATGGAGCCGTTATCTTGAAAGGCAGGAAAATGGGGAAGAGGAATTTCCTGCCTGTCATCCATTCCTCAATCTCAGCACAGACTGAGGGAAGGATGGTGGGCAGGAATATTCCCCTCCCTGTTTTCCTGCCATTCACAACAAGGAGTGGCTGGGAGGGGAGGGGCCCGTGAGGAGCCCCTCGATGTGAGTGATGTCGAGTTGGCCACGCCCACCCAGTCACATGACCTCCCCCCCAACAAGCCACGCCCACAGAACCGGTAGGGAAAATTTTTTAATTTCACCACTGAAGATGCCCCTCCTTTTTTAAACAGATGAGTTATTTATAACAAACAAAACCCAAACAAAGCTAGCTTTCCTTTTAGAATCAACATTGTATCTACATGAACAAGCCCTCTGTTTTCGAGACCATTTAGATCTTACAGAAGAAGAGAAAGAGGAACTAAATGTTGCATTTTGCAGAGAGCAACGAAGGAGACACTTGATGGTAAAAACCACAAGAGTGAAGAGAATCGAACTGAAGTTAGATCACAAGGGTCATTTTTCATTTAATCTGCAAGCAACTCACCAGTTCCGATTTCTTCTATCTCATCCTTGTGGATAAACCTAGTGAGAATGATATTAAAAAAAAAAGTCTGATTTTTTTAAAAGGCCTTTCCCTGAAGCGATTTATTCTCTCCTTTAGCAAACGCACTTTAAGCTAAGACAGCCTGTTTCCTCCGGTGTCTGTGGCATTATATACCCAAACAGTTTTTAAAACCATCTTGGTTCTGAATGCCAGATGCAGCAAATATAAATAGGCAACCATTTCATCATCTGTAGAAGATTTCTAATTTCCACTCCCAGCTCCGTGCTGTCCCAAAGGTACCCCTCGTTTGAAAACTGCGCACTGCACAAATTAATCATCCTTTTAAAGGACACCTAAGAGATCAGAGATTTCCTTGCACATTACCATACTTAATGTAGGCCTGTGATGATATTAAGAAGAGACTGGATAATCCATTTGTCCGAAATGGTGTAGGGTTTCCTGCCTAAGCAGGAGTTGGACTAGAAGACCTCCAAGGTCCCTCCCAATTATGTTATTCTATTCTATTCTACCTGCATTGTTCTGTTCTGTTCTATTCTATTCTATTCTATTCTATTCTATTCTATTCTATTCTATTCTATTCTATTCTATTCTATTCTATTGTATTCTATTCTATTCTATTCTATTCTATTCTCAAGCTCAGTTTTCTTTCTCTTGTTCCCTTCGCTTAAGTTAGAGTTGGGCAGCAATAATCCTTTGAAAGAAATATATAAAAAATAATCGTTTTTAAAAAGTTCCCTAGCCCAGGAAAAGTTCTCCCCAGGAGAAAAAGGAAACGGGGTGGATGAAGCCACAGGTTGGCTCTTACGCCGGATTGAGCTGCGTAGAGTTCCTTCCTCTTCATCCGGTTCTCCGGTCCTGGGGACAAAACCAAACCATCACATTGGGTTTCCACCTCTTGAACTGCCATCATAGCAGCCAGTGAAAAATCTTTGCATGCAGAACAGCTTTAGAGCATTAACTTGCAATGTATTCTGTACACCACAAACCCCTAGAACAGTGATGGGGAAAGGGAGCATGCCTGTGTCTGGGCTGCCACCCGGAAGTGAAGCTGCCCAGGGTGCATGCGCGTGCCCGAAAATGAACTTCCGGTTTCAGCTACTGAACTTCCGGTTTCAGCCAGCTACTCTTCCGGGTTTCTGACGCGCATGCTCATGCAACGATCAGCTAACCGGCACGCATGCTCACGCAGGAAAATGGAAGACCAGCTAGAAGATCGTCTAGCTTCTGGCACTGCTGCATACAAAAAGGCCAGCTGATCGTCGCATGCGCATGTGCACCAGAAACCCGGAAGAGGAACGCGTGCCAGACGACATGGCTCCATGTGCCACTTCGGGCACGCATGCCGTAGGTTCGCCATCACGGCCCTAGACGCTCCGCAGCTCCTATCTTTACAGTATTTTCCTCCTTTTTAAAGAACTGTTTCAGCTGATTGTAAAAACGGCAGGTGTGTCCAAGCTTGGCAAAACTTTAAGATTTGGGGACTTCAACTCCCAGAATTCCCCAGCCAGCATGAGTGGAATTCTAGGGAGTCGAAGTCTAACGCATCTTAAAAGTTGCCAAGCTTGGATACCCCTGTTGTAAGCCAGTGCACTATCAGAGCTGAGGAAGCTTCTGGGATGAGAAGCGCAACGTCTTCGAAGAAAAAATAGACAGTCCAGTTGCCTCTTGAAAGAAAGAAGAAAAATGAGCCGAGGTGGCGCAGTGGTTAGAGTGCAGTACTGCAGCTACTTCAGCTGACTGCTAGTTCAGCAGATCAGCGGATCAAATCTCACCGGCTCAAGGTTGACTCAGCCTTCCATCCTTCCGAGGTGGGTAAAATGAGGACCCAGATTGTTGGGGGCAATATGCTATTCGGTATACTGTCTTTGGTTAAATGTAAGCCAGCCAGAGTCCTCGGAGAGTGGGCGGCATAGCAATATGACAAATAAAATAAAATAAAATAAAATAAAATAAAATAAAATAAAATAAAATAAAATAAAATAAAATAAAATAAAATAAAATAAAATAAAATAAAATAAAATAAAATAAAATAAAATAATAAAATAAAATAAAATAAACACCTTTGGGACATCAAATTTGGCCCCTTGCAAACGGACACCTGAAAAATTTTGGAATGTTAGAAATTGGCAAGTTGCGTTCTTTATTTTTCCTCTCTCGCGCTGCATTCTTTTGTGCCGTGTATTCAGCCAGAGTAAGGCTGAAAATCTTGCCTTGATAAATCATTGGAATGCAACGTGCTGGGAATTGCACCGGCTGAAGAGAGAGGCAGAGTTATCAATGCAGGCGGCTCAGGGATGATGTCACTGGCTGCGGGACTTGTACAGGCATAGAAAGTGCTGAGGATTTTATATATATATATATATAAAAGCTATGCTACAGCGGTCCCTGCTGACATCCAAAAGGAATGACGATTCAGCATACTAAAGGTAATGATAAACTATATATATATATATATATATATATATATATATATATATATATATAT
>WNWU01000046.1:6384561-6400640 GCA_012654045.1 Ptyas mucosa | reverse complement strand
CCATGCCCAAGCTCCGAGCCATATCGGTGGCCAAACAGTCCCCATTGGCTGACCTGTTGCTATGTCTATTCTATTTCATGACCTCTTATACACTAACATTAAGTCAATTTATTAAATAAGAAATGTATTAAGTGAGCTTTGCCCTACTTTACGACTTTTCTTGCCATAGTTATTAAGTGACTCAGTTGTTTAACAACTGCAGTTGTTAAATCAGTAGCATGGTTGTTAAATAAACCTGGCTTCCCCGTTGACTTTCCTTGTCAGAAAGTCACAAAAGGGGATCACATGCCCCCTGGACATTGCGCAACTGTCATAAATGTGCATCAATTATCAAGCATCCGTGGTGAGCTTGAAAACTGCCTGCCGGCTGCCTGCAGTTCAGAAGTTCGATTCTCACCAGCTCAAGGCTGACTCAGCCTTCCATCCTTCTGAGGTCAGTAAAATGAGGACCCAGATTGTTGGGCGGCAATAAAAGTGACTCTTTAAACTGCTTAGAGAGGTCCTGTAAAGCACTGTGAAGCGGTAGATGAGTCTAAGTGCTACTGCTATCCAAATGTAAATCATGTGACCATGGGGATGCTGCAACGGTCAAAAGTGTGAAAAATTAGTCACAACTCACATTTTTTTCAGTGCCGTTGTACCTTCGAACGGTCACTAAGTGAACTGTCGTAAGTCGAGGACTACCTGTATGAAGTTGTAGAAGGTGGATTTAGAAAAAAACCAGCCAATTCGGGACTCAGATTACGGCAATTTTATATCTCAAAGTTTTTGCGCTAAGCAGGATATAGTGAGATGGGGCTTGTTTGTGTGTATACGTGTGTTTCCGAAGTCTTACTTTCTGTTGTAAATCCTCGAAGTCCAAACTTGACCTTACCTGCTGCTGAGTTTGCTATGAAGATTCCACAAATAGGAAGGAGGAGCCACATGTCTACAAGATGAGAGGAGATAAAAAAAATACAAAAAGGACGGTCAGGTTCCTGGCTGGAACAAAGCTGTTGAGTTGATTGGAGCATGTAAGCCAACAGTGAAACACTCAATCCATATTCTGTGGTTTTGGTCTTGGTTTCTAGGAAATGGCGGGTTCCCCATTCCCCATTTGGAAATAGCAAATTGTTCCGTCCTTACAGCTGGGTGGAAAGCCAGATGTTGCTGAACTACAGTTCCCATCTGATCATATTTGGCTAAGACATCTGGGAGCTGTTCCTCAGATCTCACCCACGCCTACAATAAGGGGACGAAAGTAGGGGTGAAATCCAGCAGGTTCTGACAGGTTCCAGAGAACAGGTAGTGGAAATTTGGAGCAGTTCGGAGAACCGGCAAATACTACCTTCTGGCTGCCCCCAGAGTGGGGTGGGAATTTTGCAGTATCCTTTCCCTGCCACGCCCACCAAGCCACACCATGCTCACCAAGCCACACACACAGAACTGATAGTAAATAAATTTGGATTTCACCACTGGACAAGAGATATATCACATGAAGCATTATTTTCTAAAAACCAAGTTGCAAACCTATCCTTTCGACCTCTAATTCTCCCACCAAATGTTCCTGTTGCGATGGACCTTTTCAGGAGCACTACCACTCTTCATTTAGCCTTCCTTCCTTTCTTCCTTCCTTCCTTCCTTCCTTCCTTCCTTCCTTCCTTCCTTCTCCCTCCCTCCCTCCCTCCCTCCCTCCCTCCCTCCTTCCTGGCTTCCTTCCTTCTTTCTTTCCATAGTGCACAGTGGTTAGAATGGATTATTGCAGGCTAACTCTGCCCACTGCCAGCAGTTCGATCCTGACCAGCTCAAGGTTGACTCATCCTTCCATCCTTCCAAGGTGGGTAAAATGGGGACCTAGATTTTTTGGGAGCAAGAGACCAACTCCGTAAACCGCTTAGAGAGGGCTGTAAAGCGGTATATAAGTCTAAGTGCTATTGCTATTTTTGATTGATTGATTGATTGATTGATTCGATTTATATGCCGCCCTTCTCCGGAGACTCAGAGCGGCTTACAATGCGTTAAGCAATAGCTTTCATACTTTTGTATATACCTGCTTAGTAGGGCTTTCAATCCCCCCTAAGCGGTGTTCTTTTTTATACAAAGTCAGCTTATTGCCCCCACAATCCGGGTCCTCATTTTACCTACCTCGGAAGGATGGAAGGCTGAGTCGACCTTGAGCCTGGTGAGATTCGAACTTGCAGTAATTGCAGGCAGCTGGTGCTAGTTAACAGCACTTTAGTCTGCTGTGCCACCAAGCCATATAATCTACCCAATCGCAATGTATTTTTGAAGAAGAGGTGGACAAGATAGGGCAGAAGGTGGGGCTGCTGGAACAGCTGGAGAGGAAAGCATTCTGCATGGAGAAGGAGGTGGGGGGAAGGGGGAGAGACCAGAACAGCCAGGTGGGAAGGAAACAGAGCGGGGAGGAGAGCAAAGCAAGCTTGGAACAGCTGGTGCTCGGCCCACAATTTCACATGTTGAAATGACCCAGCTGGCCCTGGAAGGGAGGACAAAGGCCAGTTGCTATGGCAGTGAACTGTTTGCAGCGCACTTTCTGCAATGTTTGCAGACGATAACCTGTCTCCACGGTGTTCAGGGATGTGGCAACCAGCTTCCTTTCTGCCAGCTGTTGCCCACCAGGCAATTTCCAGATTGCAAATGCCTACAGACCATGCTTAGTCAGGACATATGGGGAGGAGTGTGTGTGTGTGTGTGTGTGTGTGTGGGTTCAGCATTGTTGAAATCAAAAGCAGCCCAACTTCACACACAAAGCTGAGCTGGCAAGTACCCCAGGCATCGTATGGTCTAGGGTGCTTTTGTGGGAAAAACAAAAGGGGATTTGCGAAAAAAACAAAAGTTGCAACGTATTCTCTCCGTGACCCACAACCACAACAAAATAGTTTTCTGACCCTGGTGGTTAGGGGACAACTGGAGTTGCAACGTCGCATTTCCAGCGGGAGGCCATACCAGCCCAATGACAACCCCGTCAACGGGGAATACTGTGTTTGGGCTCTGAACTGAAACTTTTCCCTACAAACCTGAGTTCTCAGCGAAGAAAAAGAGAAAGGAAGAAATTTTAAAAGGAAAGAATCAACTTTGTTTCTCAGGCTTTTTTTTTTTTTAAAAAAACAGTTCATGTACCAGCAAATATATTTTTATATTCATCTAAAAATATAAAGCCACTGAATATGCTTTTCCCACAGAGCATGTGAGCTACTGCCCTTTGAGATCCGCACTTTTTGACCTTAAAGCTGAGACCTCAAACTGGAAAAAGGAAACGGAAACCACCGTATTTCTCACTCGTGACAGGTAGTCTTTGACTTACGACCACAACTGAGTCCAACATTTCGGTTGCTAAGCGAGACATTTGTTACGTGAGTTTTGTCCCCATTTTATAACCTTACTGCAGGGTTGAAATCCAGCAGGTTCTGACAGGTTCTGCAGAACCGGTAGTGAAAATTTTGAGTAGTTCGGAGAACCGGCAAATACCACCTTTGGCTGGTCCGAGAGTGGGGTGGGAATGGGGATTTTGCAATATCCTTCCCCCAGGAGTGGGGTGGGAATGGAGATTTTGCATTCCCTTGCCACGCCCACCAAGCCACACCACGCCCACCAAGCCATGCCTACAGAACTGGTAGGGAAAAATTTTGAATTTCACCCCTGCCTTACTGGCCACAATTGTTAAATGAATCACTGCCCTTGTTAGGCTAGGAAAACGTTTGTTAAGTGAATCTGGCTTCATTGTCTTTCCTTGATAGAAGGTCGTAAAAAGGGGATCACAATGACCCTCGGACACTGCAACCGTCATAAGGATGAGTCCATTGCTAAGCATCTGCATTTTGATCACATGACCATGAGGATGCTGCAATGGTCGTAAGCATGAAAAATGGTCGTAAGTTACTTTTTTTCAACGACGTAATGTTGAACGGTGATTAATGAACTTTACATACTTATTTGGCCCTCTAGTGAATTTTCTATGCTCTAACTTAAAAAAATTCATCACAGACTCAATGAACAAAGTACATATTAAAGTTGTCAATTACCGCAGTAATTGAAAATCCCTGATATCTTTATCTGCATTAGTGTTCTGCCCCAGCTACAGGTCCCAAGAAGTGTAGCACACACACACAGCTCCAAAAACTCCGTTTAATACAAACACCCCTTTCAAAATGCAGGCTTTAACCACCAATGTCCTTATCAGCCTGCTATGAATTACAGAGATTAAACAAAGTCCGACAAGGGTTGGCAATCAGCCCAGAAACCAAGTTGTAACAAAAAATTCACTCTCAAAATGCTCTGCGTAGGACCAAACGTTGTTTCCAGCAACATTTGCTATCTGTGCGCGAACTTAAATAGGCTAAGGGAGTGGCCAATTAACCCCAAGCTTTACTCTCGAGGAGACCTCCTCCTGAGTAGCCACTCCTGCCTTTTGGCAGCCCTGCGTGCCCGAGCATTGAGAAGAGGCTCCTCCATTTCACTCTCTTCACTTGAAGGAGCCTCTGGAGGTTCTGAAGGCCCAGGCTGAGTCTCTGCCTCTGGCACCACATCCTCTTCAGCCTCCTCGCTGTCCGACTCAAGCGCTGGCTGCACAGGCTGCTGGCGCGACACCACACCAGCCTCCTCGTCGTTGGGATCAGCCACAATCCACGCAGGCCGCTGGCGGGCCACAACACTTAGTTTCTGAAAGCTATTCCAAGACTTCTGGATTTTCTGTTGTAAGACAAGGACTATCTGTACTGCATAAAAATCCATTGCTTTCATTGTTCAGGTGGCTTCATTAAAATGTTCAAAAGCAACAGAAAAAAATAATGCATTAGGTATCTCTCCAAAGCCTGCAGATTCCCAATCAAAAGGCACAGAATAAAAAAAAAAAGCAATAATTATTTTTAAAAATGTGATGATAAATCTATTTTGCTGGAAGATATACAGATAGTCCTTGTCTTAGCGACCATAAATGAGCCCAACATTTCCGTTGCTAAGCGAAACATTTGTTATGGGAATTTGCCCCATTTTACTACTTTTCTTGCCACCGTTGTTAAATGAATCGGGCTTCCCCCATCGACTTTGTTTATAAGAAGGTCGCAAAAGGTGATCACCTGATCCCAGGACACGGCAACCGTCATAAATATGAGTCAGTTGCGGAGTGTCTGAATGTTGATCCTTTGACCATGAGGATGCCGCAAAGATCACTCAGTGCGTTACGGTGTGGTATGCTGGCTTGACAGCCGTGGATAGAAAGACGTTACAGAGGGTGGTGAGCACAACACAAAATATTGTGGACTGTCCCCTGATACCACTAGACGACATTGCTAGGGCTCACTGCCTTAGAAGAGTGAGGAAAATCCTCAGGGACGACTCACACTTCTTTATTCTCCTGCCGTCGGGAAGGAGATGTAGACGCATAGGCTGCTGCACCAATAGGCTGATGAACAATTTTATTTGTGAGCTGTCAGGCTTCTAAATCAGTGGTGGGTTGCCCCCGGTTTGGACCGGTTCGTAAGAACCGGTAGTAAAACTGGCGGGAGGCCCTGCCCTCTGCCCCGGATGTCATCATCAGTGATCCCGTTGTGAACCTGTAGTAAAGGTAAATAGAACCCACCCCTGTTCTAAATGGAAAATAATTTTACAACCAGGGGTGGGCTCCTGGGGGTTCGGCAGGGTTTGGGTGATCCTCTAACCAAGGATCGCCGGAGTTTGGTGAACCCTCAAATGCCACCCCTGGCTGGCCATGCCCACCCTGCCCCTTCCCGCCCCTCCCCTCCTCGGAGTCTCCACGCGGCCCGTTCATCATTCCAGGTAAGCGCAGGGGCCGCGTGGAAAGTCTGGAAGGGCAAAAAACGGGCGTACCAGAGGTTCTGAAAGTCTGGAAACGGGCCTGTTTCTGTCCTCTGGAGGGCCTTCGGAGCCCGGGGGAAGCAGTTTTCACCCTCCCAGAGGCTCAAGGAAAGCCTCTGGAGCCTGGGGAGGGGGAAAAAATCATCCCCCCGCCATGGTGCAGGCGGCTGACTATGCCACACCCACCATGGCCACGCCTACCCAGCAATGGGGCAGCGAACCCGTTGCTAAAGGTTCTGAAGCCCACCCCTGTTTACAACAACATAGTATGATTGACTTGCGGGGTCAGTGTAATGTGCAATAAATTCATATGGTGCAGTAGGATTGTGTGTTTGTTAGTAGGATTCACTGGGGTCAGGGATTTTTTCTTTTCTTTTACTGTCTTTCACTGTGAGTTGTATTGGGTTGGTGGGAGGGATGCACGAAGGGAGGCTCAGCCAATCTCCTTGTACACATGTTGTATTCTGACAATAAAGGTTTGGATTTTTGAATTTGAAGTGTAAAAAATGGGGATAAATCACTTTTTTTCAGTGCCATTGTAACTTCAACGGTCCACTAAACAAAAGGTTGTAAATTGAGGACCACCTGTACGTATCTTCTTCAGAGCAAAACAAGGAGGGTTGATGGGTTCAGGTATGCAAAGCCTCCCTTCCCCTTTTTTCCTATCCCAATTCCGTATCACTCTCCGAACCAGGTTTTTCCCCCAGTAAACATCTTTTTGGCTAACAGGCTTGGCTTCTATTGCTAATCAACAGGAAAGGAAATGGAAACACTCCCCGTCCTTTGGCTCACTTGTGGCCTGAAAGGTTTTTCACCACAAACAGAAAACAGGCTTAATATTTTCCTGTGCAACAAAAAAAGCAGGCGTCTTACGTCTTTCAGAGCTCTGGGCCTCCTGCTCTGAGTTAGATAATATTTTCCTTCCAAAACTGGATGGAAAAAGAAATGCAACATTCTGCTTTTCCTTGGAATTCAGTTCACTTCTCTTCTCCCAACGTGAAATGGGAAGAAATGGGAAGGTTTTACCAGGACACAAATCCAACATGAGTTGTTAACTTCTAGCTAACTTCTAGCTAACTTCTAGCTAACTAGCTAACTTCTAGTTAACACAAAAACATCCCTGAAGAGTTTAAGAATCATTTTGAACGTAATTATGTTGGTTCGTAAGTTTACTTTACTGTCATTGCACCTCGTATGACACAATTAAATGCCATCTTCAGTGTACATTATGCATAAAAAATAAAACAAAAAAACACACATCCTTCACATTCTATACAATTGAAGACCCCCGATATTGCATTAATAGTTTCAATAGAATTGAACTTCTATTCAATAGAATAGAACTATTCAATAGAATTCAATATAGTTACTGCTCTGGGATAGAAATTGTTTTTCAGACTATTTGTCCTTGTTTTTATTGCCCTGTACCGTCTGCCAGACGGTAATAGTTAAAAAAAAAAGGGGGTGCCCAGGATGAGATGGATCTTTAAGAATGTTTTCAACTTTCTTAAGGCAGCAAGAGCTATAAAGCTCTTCCAAAGAGTGGACAGGGCAACCAGTGATCCTCTGGGCAATGACGTTAACCCTCTGGAGTGATGTCGTATCTACAATTGTACAATTGTCAAACCATACACAGGGGCAGTAAGTTAAAATGCTCTCTATGGTGCAGTGGTAAAGGTCACCAGTTTTTCATTCAGTTGTTGTTTCCTGAGAAGTCTCAGGTAGTATCATCTCTGCTGGTCCCTTTTGACCAGTGCAGCAATGTGAGCGCCTCGGGTCAGATCCTCTTTTATGATAACTCTCAGAAACTTAAAACTGGCCACTTGCTCCACTTGGTCTCCATTGATAAGCAAGGGCTGGATGTCTGATCTGTTCCTTCTATAGTCCACTATAAGGTCATTTGGGGGACCATCTGCAGCCAGCAACAGCTTCCCATCGGCCAGTGCGTTCCCAGAGCGGGCCTCCTCAGGGCGCCGTCGGCCAGACAGTGTCGGCTGGCGACCCCCAGAGGGAGGGCTTTCTCTGTGGACGCACCTACCCTTTGGAATCAATTGCCCCTGGAGCTCCGAGTGGCCCCCGACCTCCGCTCTTTCCTCCGCGACCTGAAAATGTGGCTGTTTTGTTTGGCCGGCCTGGACTGATGGGGTTTTAATTCTAATTTAATTTTAACTTGTTAGTCTTAATTGTACTTTTAACTGTTAAATTATGAGATTTGGATTTAATTTTTTAACTTTTTATTAGATGTTTCTTAACTGTTGTGAGCCGCCCTGAGTCCGGCTGGAGATAGGGCGGCATATCAATCAATCAATCAATCAATCAATCAAATAAATAAATAAATAAAGTAAGTAAGTAAGTAAGTAAGTAAGTAAGTAAGTCAACTTGATAAAGTCAGCTGTGATTCACCAAAGCCTATACTTGTGAATAAAATTGGTTAGTCTGAAAAGGTGCTACCAGATTCCGCCTGATTTTTGGCTGCTATAGCTGAATTCAGCTCTCTTATCACATCTAGGAGATCTACAATATGAGCAAGTAATCCATTTCTGTCCTTCTTCGTGTTCCTTTCCCAGGCTGCCAACTCGGCTACAACAGCTGTGCAATCTGGCTATTTTTTGACACAGGCGTCTTAACTCACCTTCCTAGGCGCAGTTCCCTGTCCCAACAGTGATGCCGGAGGTGCTATTGTGCCGTTTCCCCCAAATTCAGGCCCCCAAAATATTTGGCTCCCCACCCTGCAGGGCCCTAAGTACGTACCCTTTGATGCCTGCCCCACACCAGGACTCTCCTGGATATTTCGGAGGAACGGAATCAACAGCTTGTAGGAACTCCAGGGAAAGGAAAGGCACTGGCTTGTGGCACAGAGAGAGAGAGAGAGACCGAGAGAGATCAGAAGAGCTAAATTTGTCTGCCTTGGCTTTGGGACAGATGTGGGAGGGGGACAGAGGAAGGCCTGCTTGCAGAACATGCGAAGGACAAAACAAACAAACCACACACAGGCAATAAGGGGAAGAAAGCAATGGGGGGGAAGGAATTGGGATGGGCTGATGTATGCAACCACCACCCACCTCAATAACGCAGCCTTGGAAATTACCTCCCTGCGAGATACGGCATGTTTTTAACTAGCCTGGAGGTCACAACTAGAGGGGTCACTCTTGATAGAGTGGTATCTGAAAAGGGAAGGCAAGTGAGTGGGAAGGAGGGAGGGAGGGAAAGAGAGTGGGAAGGAAGGAAGGAGACTGGGATGGAAGGAAGGAGAGTGGGAAGGAAGGAGGAAGGGAGGGAAAGAGAGTGGGAAGGAAGGAAGGAGGGAGGGAGGGAGGGAGGGAGGAAAAGAGTGGGAAGGAAGGAAGGAGAGTGGGAAGGAAGGAAGGATGGATTTTCCATCTTTCTCTTTTGCTGCAAAAAGATCTAAGGACCTAATTGCAATTTACCATTCTTGTGCCCATTTTGCATTTACACAACACCCACAGGGGCCAAGGTTGTCGTAAACACTGCCCCCTCTGAGGTGATGCCACCAAAGGGTATCAGTTGACCAGTGGCAACTACCTACAGCTTGGAGGAGAGGAAGTTGTGACCAAGCCAGGATCCAAGCCAAGGGAAGGGAAATAAGCCACCCTCCTCCCTGTGCGCTGCCAAGGCCACTCGTTTTTTTAAAATAAACACATATTTGCAGGAACAAACCAAAGCTTTGCGGCTGAGAGACTTGACTACTTAGAATGGCACAAAAGGGTGAGGAAATTTAACACAAGGATTATAAGAACACAGCATGCTTGGCCCGTTTATTAAGTCACACATTTCCCAGGTTTCCACCAGCTTGAATCTGCCCCACACATTAAGCCACCAAATAAAACCCTAACCATGTTTATGGTGTCGTGCAGACGCAAGCTGCTAGGTTTGTAAACGATCTGGTTAAGTATCTTGGGAGGACAGAGCCAAGGTGTAAATTTAGCCATTATTAACGGTGAGTAACCAGCCTTATTATTCTGATGTTATACAACAGCTTCCCCCCAACCTGGTCTGTATCAAATTGGGCTTGTGTAGGAGCTGAAATCCAGCACATCTGGAAGGCAGCAACTTGGGAGAAAGCTAATCTGTACTATAAAATGTGCTGGGCCAAGATAGAGATGGTTGTAAGAGGATTAAATTATGATGAGCTATCAGTTGGATCCAGTGGTTAAGGCACCAGATTTGAGTTCCAGTCCTGCCTTACGTACAGAAGTCGGCTGGGTGATTTTGGGCCACTCTCACTCTCTCAGCCCAACTCACCTTACAGGTTTTTATTTATTTATTCATTGGTTCGATTTATATGCCGCCCTTCTCCGGAGACTCAGGGCGGCTTACAATGCCTTAAGCAATAGCCTTCATACTTTTGTATATACCTGCTCAGTAGGGCTTTCGGCCCCCCCTAAGCGGTATTCTTTTTTATACAAAGTCAGTTTATTGCCCACACAATCCGGGTCCTCATTTTACCTACCTCGGAAGGATGGAAGGCTGAGTCGACCTTGAGCCTGGTGAGATTTGAACTTGCAGTAATTGCAAGCAGCTGGCAGCTAAGTGCTATTTAACAGCGCTTTAGTCTGCTGCTCCACCAAGGCTCTTATGGTTGTTGGGAAAATAGGAAGCAGAAGGAGTATTAGGTACTTTTGCAACTTGAGATATTTGTAACAGGGGTGGGTTTCATATTATGTTACTACCAGTTCACCCTGCATGCACACACTTGCTTCATGTGCGTGCGTGCCCAGTTTGCGCACGAGCCTGCCTTCCACGCATGCGCCCTGACATCCATGCATGCGCCCAGCCTCAAAAACATGCCTAAATAGGACAGCATAGAGCAGAGGCGAGTGGGCCTACCTATTTAGATTTCCTCTACCGGTTGGGGCGAACCAATCTGAACCAGCTGAATACCACTTCTGATTTATAATAATAATAAAGGCAGGATAAAAAACCTAAAATTAAAAAAAAATGGCCACAAGAGCAAGGTTTTGCACAGTACAAATGAGAACTCAACTATGTCCGTTTGTCTATAAAACCATCGACACACATGAGTCTTTGCCAACTTAAGAGAAGGATATGCAGGAAGGAGCTTGCAATCCACATTCAACGGTGGATGGGAGAGACAATAAAGAAAAAAAAACCAGAGAAGAAATATGCACGAAAGCACGGTTAGATCTCGGCTTCACTTCCAGTGAAGTCAGAAAGGCTCATGCATAAGCAATCTCTGCGAAACAGAAGGCTTGGAGGAAGATGTGGAGACTCTAGAAAGAGTGCAGAGAAGAGCAACAAAGATGATTAGGGGACTGGAGGCTAAAATATACAAAGAACGGTTTCAGGAATTGGGTACGTCTAGTTTAATGAAAAGAAGGTCTAGAGGAGACATGATAGCAGTCTTCCAATAGCTCAGGGGCTGCCACAAAGAAGAGACAGGTCAAGCTATTCTCCAAAGCACCTGAAGGCTGGAGAAGAAACAATGGGTGGAAACAAAATACGGAGAGAAGCAACCTAAAACTAAGGAGGGATTTCTTGACAGAACAATTAATCTGTGGAATGACTTGCCTCCAGGAGTTGTGGGTGCTTCAACACTGAAGGTTTTTAAGAAGAGATTGAACAATCATTTGTCTGAAATAGTTTCGTGCTTGAGCAGGGGGTTGGACTAGAAGACCTCCAAAGTCCCTCCCAATTCTGTTGTCATTCTGTTGTTCTACTGTGTTAAGAAGGAATTTCCAGGAAAGTGGAAACGTATAAGCATTTTGCACAAAAAAAAAAATCGAGTGCAGAATAGAAAACAATGCAGAAAAGCTGAGGGATGCAGATCTTTGGGTACTAGGATGATGGCCAAGACGGAAGGATTGAGATCACAAGCCTGGTGCCCGGCTCCCTTGACTTCCCTGACCTATTTTTTTTTTTAAAAAAAAATGGAAAACCAACTTCTATCACTAAATTTCCAAGAACAGTTCAAGAAGCCCCAAAGGTCTTCCCTGAAAACCAAAGCGGTGCTAACTTATTGTTTTTAATGCTAGTTATAATCTCCTCCGAGTCAAGCTCGTCTCTCGGCGATTTCACGGACGCATCCATGCAGTTTCCTTGGCAATAAGTTGAAAAGGCGTTTGCCTGTTGCCTTCTTCCAGGACGCCTTTGAACTTCCCAGTCTAGCCAACAACTCTTTAATTGCCTGGCAGCCTCCCATTCAAACCCTAACTACGGTAAGCTTCGACTCTGCTTAGCTTCCAAGCTGAACCGAGCTTTTTCTTAAAGACCTGACCCAAAGAGTCAAATAACTTTGAGGACAAGGAATGGATTTTCTCTCTTTGTTGGCCCATGGTCCTTACTTTATTTTTTCATGAGTTCTTACAGCAATGGCGAACCAGTGGTGGGTTGCCCCCGGTTCCGACCGGTTCACAAGAACCGGTAGTAAAACCGGCGGGAGGCTCCGCCCATCACCCTGGATGTCGTCATAGGCGATCTGCGCATGCATGAGCACAATCCTGTTGTGAACCGGTAGTAAAGGTAAGTGGAACCCACCCCTGTGGCGAACCTTTTCGGCACTGAGTGCCCAAACCAGAACATGCATGCATGTGTTTGCATGTGCGCGCACCAGATCACCAGAAACCCAAAGACCAGCTGGCCTGTGCACACATGCCTGTTTTTTGGCCATTTTTCAGGCCGTTTTCAGGCTGTGCTCTGGCACCCACAAAGACCAGCTGGCTGGCACACCCAAAAACCAGAAGAGCAGCTGGTGACAACGTGCGTGCCCACAGAGAGGGCTCTGCATGCCACCTCTGGCACGTGTGCCATAAGTTCGCCATAACGGAGTTATTGGAATGGAAAGACGCGGTAAGGAAAGCTCTGAAGGAAGCAAACAGTAGATAGAAACCCTGCTCTAGAGCCTCACTGCATCTGATCTCCTATTGGCCAGCCTGCTGTCTAAATATATCAAACCTGGCAAGATGTTGGAGTTATAAATATTCCCCGTTCTCAGTCCCTGTGACATGCAGCCCCCAAGTGACGCCGGGGTTCAGTACAAGCCCTCCTAGAGGAGACACATAGCAACAGAGTAGATACATGGCCAGTTAGAGGACAGGACTTTAACCTCTTTCTTATCCACCCGTTCACAGAGGTCCTTGACAGGGGAAAAAGTTTTTGGCAACGGGAGAAACAGTAGCTGGGGCCAATCCAGGCATGTAGAAAGTTTAGAACAAATAACTGCATTCAGGATCCAGAGTGTCAACAACACTGCAGAATCTCACACCATTTCAAACCCACATTTCGGGGATTTTTTTTAAAAAAAATTGAAATATCTTAATGCCAGGCATGGACCTGATGGCTTCCTTGGTAGAATTACAGAAGTGGCTTGCCAAAGCCTTTTTCCAGAAGAATACACACACACACACACACATACATACACACATTTATTGATTTTCCAAACTAACTGCAACCCTGCTATTCCCATCTAAATGCAAGCTAAAAAGTTGGCATCTGATGAAGCCAACAGATTGAAGCCAATACGAGCCATTTCATTAATTAGAATCGAATTAAGTTCAGAGTGCCTCTCTCCAGGAAGGTATTCCCAAAATTAGCAGAAAGGTGCTTTAATAAATGAGGAGAGGCGTGGAAAAGATTCTCACCATACAGGCGGTCCTCAACTAAACAATCAAACATTGGCATTGCAGGCATCTTGTTTTTATCGAACCTGCTTAAGAGATTTTTGTGAATTCAGCCAATTTGTGCTTTCTCCCCGTTTCAATTTCTCCACTTGTAAAATGGGACTGAAAACCATTTTATTCAACCTTCACTGGACTGCTATAAAGCCTTAGTAAGACCACACCTAGAGTACTGCATCCAGTTTTGGTCACCACGTTATAAAAAGGATGTTGAGACTCTAGAAAAAGTGCAGAGAAGAGCAACCAAAAGTATTAGGGGACTGGAGACTAAAAGGTACGATGAACAGTTGCAGGAACTGGGCATGGCTAGTCTAGTGAAGAGAAGGACCAGGGGAGACGTGATAGCAGTCTTCCAATATTTGAGGGGCTGCCACAGAGAGGAGGGAGGTCAAGCTATTTTCCAAGGCACCTGAAGGCCAGACAAGGAATAATGGATGGAAGCTGATCAAGGAGAGATTCAACCTGGAAATAAGGAGGAATTTTCTGATAGTGAGAGCAATCAACCAATGGAATAGAAGTTGCCTTTGGAAGTTGTGGGAGCTTCATCCCTGGAGGCTTTCAAGAAGAGACTGGGCTGCCATCTGTCAGAAATGGTGTAGGGTTTCCTGCTTGGGCTAGATGACTTACGAGGTCCCTTCCAACTCTGTTAATCTGTTAATCCTGTTAAGTGAATCTGGCTTCCCCATGGACTTTGCTTGTCAGGTGGTCGCAAAAGGGGATCGCGTGCCACCCCACTCCCACCCCCAGGAACACTCCTACTGTCATAAACCCGAACCAGCTGCCAAGCATCAGGATTTTGATTACTTATTCATGAGTATGGGGATGCTGCAAAAGGTCGCGACTGTGAAAAACAACCATAAGTCACTTTTTTCAGTGCCGTGATAACTTTGGACGGTCACTAAATGAACTGTTGCCCCTTATATCCAAAGCAAATGGGATATGGCGTGCTTGCCTAGGTACAGTACCTGGAGAAAGCATGGGGCCTTTGGATTTATAGCCTCAAGAGTGGAAATCTCCCCTAAATTCCCCTGCAAAAATGGCCAAGCTACGGGATATCTGCACCAGGGGTGCAAGAGCCTGAGTGGTGTAGCAGACTAATGCAGACCAATGCTACTGTTAAAAGTAGGATTTAGCTTCCAGCTGCCTGCAATTACTGCGAGTTCAATTCTCACCAGGCTCAAGGTTGACTCAGCCTTCCATCCTTTCTAAGGTAGGTAAAATGAGGACCCGGTTTGTGGGGGCAATAAGCTGACTTTGTATAAATATACAAAAGTATGAAGGCTATTGCTTAACGCATTGTAAGCCACCCTGAGTTTCTGGAGAAGGGCGGCATATAAATCAATTTTTTAAAAAAAATCCAGCAGGTTCTGACATGTTCTGGAGAACCAGTAGCGGAAAATTTGAGTAGTTCGGAGAACCGGCAAATACCACCTCTGGCTGGCCTCAGAGTGGGGTGGGAATGGAGACTTTGCAATATCCTTCCCCCAGGAGTGGGGAGGGAATGGGGATTTTGCAGAATCCTTCCCCTGCCACGCCCACCGAGCCACGCCCACAGAACCGGTAGTAAAAAAAATTGGATTTCGCCACTGATCTGCACCCATAGTGCACTATGGAAAGACAAACTTCCATAAAGTTGCTCTGTGGCCTTTATTTTTATTTTTTATTTTTTTTATGCCACATCATATGAGAAGCCCTAGCTCGGCCTTGCCTCGAATGACCCCGCTGGCCAAGTGCGGAATGCATCGCCTGGGGAATGATGCTCCTCGTCCGCCCTGGAAGAAGCCTCTGTTGTTTTGGAAGTCCAACCGGGACATTTCAGCGGCCAGCGGCTTTCCCACAAACCTCCCCTCCACGTCCGCGGATCTTCCTCTACGCAGCTCCCAAACTTTTCCACCTCCCCCCCCCCCCCCGCCCCGTGATTAAAGGCAGGCAGAAGTTCGATCGGGCGAGCCTTTTCTGGCAAGGGCAGTCTCGCTCGCTCGCTCGCTCGCTCGCTCGTACCCGGCCCACGCAGGTTTAAAGAGGCAGCCGCTTTGTCAAGGGAAGTTTGGAGTTGTGCTCCGAAGCTGTGAAGTGACCGTCCGACGCAGGCTAGGAGGAACGACTCCACGCCTCCCCCCCACACCCCTACTCCTCCTTACCCGGTTGAACTTCAAAAGCCTCCGCCCCAAAAGTTTTCCCCTATGGGCTCCCAGGGCTCTCCCCTCTTTCCCTCCTTTAAGAGGGCACCGAGAACTCCCGGGGACCACCTACCCCAGTCGCCCCTTCCCCAAGGATACTGGCAGGGGAGGGTCCCCAGAGCCCCCCTTCCAAAGCTCCGAGAAGCCCCCACTACCAGCCTGCATTTCACAACTTCGGGGTCCTCCACGCCCCACTTGCTCTCCTTTTGGGGCGCTTCCCAACTTCTTTCCAACTTTTTGGTAACTTCTTCCCAACTTCTTCGTAAGTTCTTCCCAACTTCTTGGTATCTTCTTCCCAATTTCTTCCCAACTTCTTGGTATCTTCTTCCCAACTTCTTCGTAACTTTTTCCCAACTTCTTGGTAACTTACTCCCAACTTCTTGGTAACTTCTTCCCAACTTCTTGGTATCTTCTTCCCAACTTTTTCGTA
>WNWU01000046.1:6340970-6384551 GCA_012654045.1 Ptyas mucosa | reverse complement strand
CTTCTTCGTAACTTCTTCCCAACTTCTTGGTATCTTCTTCCCAACTTCTCCTTCCCAACTTCTTCGTAACTTCTTCCCAACCACTTCCCAACCTCTTACCAACTTCTCGCCAAGTTGCTTCTTTTCCTTTCCTTCCCGTGCAAGGCGCTCTGTCGGCTTGAAAAGGGGGGAGGCGAGGGGGCTGCCTGCCCCTCTCCCCGATTCTGGCATTCTGCGCTCGGGGAACCCCAAGTCCTCTGGCCGCCGCCCCCCCCCCCCCCCTCCCTACTTACTTCCTCGCCGAGGAGATCTGGCCGAATTCCTCCCCCGCAGTTAATCCACGCCTCGGACGCAACCCCGGTGCGCCTGGCCAAGGATTCCCGGCTCCTCGCTGGCCACGCGAACCACTTCGCCCACAACAGCCTGTGGCAACCCCGCGCTCTCTGTCCCTTTGCGGGCGAGACTCCCACGTCCCGCCTCCGAGCGCCTCCCACTCGCCCGCCCCAACCCCAGCTCCAGCCCGGTCCCCCGACTCCGCGCCTGGAGAAGAAGCCGGACGTAGCCTCGAAGCGGGACAGGGCGAGCTGTTGCAAGTCTTTTTTCCAAATCAAATCGAAAATAATAGAAAATAAATGTATTTTTGATCGATTCAGAGGCTGCAGGAGGACAAGGCGGCCCACGGAGCCCTCCTGCCTCCCCTATTTTTTTTCCCAACACCCGTCTTGTTTATTTGTTTGTTTGTTTGTTTGTTTGTTTATTGGTTCAATTTATATGCCGCCCTTCTCCGGAGACTCAGGGCGGCTTACAATGCGTTAAGCAATAGCCTTCATACTTTTGTATATACCTGCTTAGTAGGGCTTTCGCCCCCCCCCCCCCAAAGCGGTGTTCTTTTTTATACAAAGTCAGCTTATTGCCCCCACAATCCGGGTCCTCATTTTACCTACCTCGGAAGGATGGAAGGCTGAGTCAACCTTGAGCCTGGTGAGATTCGAACTTGCAGTAATTGCAGGACATCTGGTGCTAAACAGCACTTTAGTCTGCTGCGCCACCAAGGCTCATTGTAAGGTAGGCTGGAGAACCTACCTTACAATTACAAGGCTCTTGTAAAGTAAACTGGGGAAAAGGCAGCCGGTGAACTTGCTTGGCAGAGAAAAATTGGTTCTCTTCTGTAGGTAAATTGGTAGGTTTGTTTAATGGTGGTTAGCAGGCTTAGGTGCATGTTATGTTAGAGTTTGTCCCCCACCATAGCTGGTTTGCACAACCCACCATAGCTGGTTTGCACAATTGGTGAAGCCAAAACAAAGCAATCGTTTTATTGGATTCTCACGGGGTGCCAATGTAGTTTGCAAACTGCGGTTTCTAGCTTAATACAGGGTGAAAATCAGCCACATGTGGCTTATTCCGCAAACCGTGGTTACCCAAGCCATCACTTTATCTGCTATGTAAAACACCCAGTTGTCGCATGCCTGGGAACGCAATCTAATTTCAGTGCATCATTAAGATTTAGCAGAATGTCACTCTGTAGTTTAACAGAATTAAAGTTCCGATTAACACATATCAAGTGATCGGCACCACAGCTCATCAAGCTGATAACCCATTAACAAACACTTATCCAAAGAGCGCTATAAAGCTCTTTGGATTCTTACAAGTCAGCATGGATTTCTTTTCACACAGTCTCAAATTTAATCCAAGAAAACAAACTCCTCTTCAAACTCAATATTTAAATTCTTTTAGAAGTGGGCCACCCTAAAGGTCTCAAACAGGCCTTACAGGTAGTCCTTGACGTACGACTACAATTGACACCAGAATTCCTGTTACTAAGCAAGGCTGTTATACGAGCCGTGCACGATTTTATGACCTGTTTTGCCACGACCGTTGGAAAAGTGAACAAGCAGTCATTAAGTAAATCCAGATTTCCCCCATTGACTTGGTTAATGACTGGGGAAATGGTTGAAAATGGCAACCACATAATGCAACAACGGTTGTATAACTTGCAACCCTGAGTCTTGAGGGTGATTTTCCATTGAGTTTTTAGCTTACTCCTCTCTCTTAACTCAAAGAGACTTAGCAAAATTATTAGCATTTTCAAAAGCTGCAACCCAAAAAATGCTGGCCTTCCTCTTCTTGGTGAAATAACTTTCTTTTTTTTTTCGCCTTCAAGTTCTATTTATTTATTTATTTTTATAAAAATATCAAATCAATGGATGAACAGTGAGGCGTCATACATTCTAATGCAAATAAAACCAATCTAGTTAATCACAATCCTTACATTCAATCCGCTTATATATTTCTAATAAAAATAGAACTTTCTAAGAAGGCTGCATCCCTTGATTATCAAACTTGGGGGGGGGGGAACCCTACAATCTGATGTTCAGATGACTTGCTGACAGCTACCAGATCTGAGCAAAACCATTAGATGGCAGCAAAGAGTAGTTGCCTACGGAACCTGTGCTGCCATCTGGTGGGTAAGTAGAATTTTACAACTCAAGCCTCAAGGTGCTTTTTCAAGAGGTGACTGGACTTTGTTTTTTCTTTGAAGACGTTTCGCTTCTCATCCAAGAAGACAGAGCTGAGGAAACTTCTTGGATGAGAAGCGAAACATCTTCAAAAGGAAAAAAACCCAGAAAATCCAGTTGCCTCTTGAAAAAAGCACCTTTGGGACAACCATGACCTGGATGACTGAGAATCTCCATAGATTCTTTGCTGAACTAGTGGTGCAGCAGGCTGGCAGAATGACCATGGAAAAGGAAAATAAATAGATTTAGGGCTGCTGAGGAACTGAAAATAATGTAATGAACAACAGCAAAGGTGGAGAGGAAATTGCATGCTAACTCCATTGAAGAAAAGAACTAAGAATGTTTCTTATCCCATCTTTATTTCATAAATAACTCAAGATAGCGAAAGTCCCTAATACTCCTTCCTTCCTCTTCCTTTGCTCCTCATTACAAAAATCCCGTGAGGTTGGGCTGAGTTGAGAGAGAGTAGCTACACCCTCAGTCACCCAACTGGTTTTCATGCCCCTAAAGCAGGTCTAGAACTCGCTGACTTCTGGTTTCTCGCCTGGTGCCTTAACCACTAATCCAAACTTTTAACCACCCGATCAGGGATCAGCAACCTGTGGCTCTGGAGCCACATGTGGCTCTTTCATCCCTCTGTTGCAGCTCCCTGTTGCCAGTTGGCACCACAATTTTGAGAGGAGCTTCCGGTTGGGGCGGCGGGGGGGGGAGCAGGATGTGCCAGGACAAGACTCTATGGCAAGGGACGGGTTTTCCGGTCAGCTCCACAATTGATAGGGTTTTCGGTTAGGACTGGTAGAGGAAAAAAGAATGCTGTGCTAAAAGGAGACTCTATGGTGGAGGAACCGGACTTCTGGTTGGCTCCAGAATTAAATGGGGGGCTTCCGGTTAGGATCTTTGTGGCTCTTTGAGTATTTAAGGTTGCCGATCCCTGCACTAGGTCAAATTGACTGTTCACCCTAAAAAAGAGAAGACAAAGAGAAGGGGAGATGGATATTACTCTCTGTAGCGCCCAAGTACCACTGGATGGAAGTTTTTAAAGAGAAATGGCCAAGCCTGAAATAAAGTTGCATTTCCTGACTGTGAAAGCTATTAAGTGGGTGGGTGGGGGGGGTAGCCCACCCCTGGAGTCACAAGTGCCCCGTCCTTCCAAGATTTCCAAGCAAAGATCGGACACTCATTTGTTTCAGAATGGTCTAAGGATTTCTATCCTGGACAGTGAGTTGAGTAGAAGATTTTCAAAGCCACTTCTGGTCATTCTATGGTTCCTTCCCTTCGACACCCACACCAACACAAAACCTCAATGCTTTAACCCAGCGTTAATCTTCTTGGAGGCTTTAAGGCAGGGGTGGACTTCAAAAATTTGAGCAAGGAGTTCTCTGCCCGGTTGCTGGGTGGGCGTGGCCATGGTGGGTGTGGCCTCGTTGACCTCCTGCACCACAGCGGGGGAGGGGCTTTTTGCCCTCCCTGGGCTCCGGAGGCTTTCCTTGAGCTCCAGGAGGGCAAAAATGGCCTCCACAGGCTCCGGAGGCCCTCTGGAGGCTAGAAACGGGCCAGTTTTCGGCCTTCCCAAACTTCTGGTAGGCCCATTTTTTGTCCTTCCGAGCCTCCGCATGCACCCTACACTTACCTGCATCCAAAACAGGTCGTGTGAGGACCCCTGGGATGGGAGGGGAGGGCAGGACAGGGCCAGCCAGGAGTGGGATTTGGGGGTTTTCTGAACTGCACAGAATCTTAGCTAGGGGTTCTTCTGAACCCCTGCAAACTCCCAGCAGCCCACCCCTGCTTTAAGAGGAGTGAACTTCAGCACCCAAGTCTGGGAGCTGAAGTCCACACATCTTAAAGCCACCAAGTTTGAGTAACCATGCATAACAATTCTGTATCCCATTCCTATCACTTGCATTTCAACTGGACGATTTTATGCATGATCAGCCAGTAGAGGGCAACCCTTTTCCACCAATCCTCCCTTCAAAACCAACCTGCTAGAAACTCACACAAAGGTGTACACTACTACAGTATCTTCCTTAGGGTTAAAATCTGCAAGACTTGCTCTCCCTCCCTCTCTCTCTCTCTCTCTCTCTTTAACATTACCTTCTTCTTTTATGAGCTTTTCTGTTGTGCCTTTAAAAAGCTGACTAGCTTCAGGAAGTTAGTAGGTTAATACTCTTTCAGGCATGACTTCACAAGAAAAGCTCCATCTGTTGAAGTTCTCTGTATTAGGTTGAGGCTTAATGATTGTGAAAACAACACACTTGTGCACACTTGTAAGAGAGGGAGAGAGGGAGGGAGAGAGAGAGAGAGAGGGAGAGAGAGAGAGATATTTCTTCACACAGAGAGAGTTCCACAGACATTATGAAGATCCGGGGTATTTTCAAAGAGTGCTTAAGCCCAAACTATAGAAAAAATGCTATAATTTTGCTTGATGTAGCCATGGTGGCGCAGTGGTTAGAAGGCAGTATTGCAGACTAACTTTGCCCACAGCCATGAGTTTGATCCTGACCAGCTCAAGGTTGACTCAGCCTTCCATTCGTCCGAGATAGGTAAAATGAAGTCCCAGATTGTTGGGGGCAACATGCTGACTCTGTAAACCGCTTAGAGAGGGCTGTAAAGCACTGTAAAGCGGTATATAAGTCTAAGAGCTATTGCTATTGATAGGTGGAGCTAGTTTTGATGGCCTTGGGTGTCCTGAGTTGACTGGTCTTTCCTTAGGGGGATGAGTATTTTCTTCTCTAATGTCAAGGCTGGCCGCCGGAGGCCTTTTCCCCTCTTCTCTTGATTGTCTCTCCAACGATCCATCGATTGATTTTCATGCATAAGTCGTACGTATTAAAACAATTCCAAAATGCAAATAAAACATCTGGAAAAAGAAACATAAACATCTGGAAAACGAGCACAAGCCACTTTAAAAAGAACCATGCAACATCTCAAGAGATGCATCTACTTAGGCCCCAGGCTAGGGAAGAGACAAATTTTAAGAGCTCTTTTGAATAAGACGGCAGGCGGAGGGTGTCAAATAACTCTCGGGGGGGGGGGGGGGATGTTGCCCCACAAAGCAGATGCCAAAAAAGGCGAAGGCATGCTTCCTAGTTTCCATCAGAGTACCCTGTTTAATGGATGAGACATGGACGGTGCCAACTCTTCCAAAAGACAGATGTTCTTCTCATCACCAAGCCCTGTGTCATATCTCACCATTGGCCATGGGGGTTGTGGTTGATAGATTCTTCACCAGTCTGGCTCTTTAACACAGACAAAAATTCGGAGCTTCCAGCATGAGTTGTAGATTTCTCTTTGACCACTAGATGGCAAGAAAGAGAGCCAGGGCACTAACTCTTATTTTTTTTAAAAAAAATTTATTATTATTTTAATAATGTTAAACATAAAAATTCAATGTCTATATAAACAGTGTGTTTTCTGAGTACAGTTGATTTTGAGAAATAAGGTTCCCCTCGCACATATGTGCTGGTCGTTCCCGACTCTAGGGGGCGGTGCTCTTCTCCGTTTCAAAGCCGAGGAGCCAGCGCTGTCGGAAGATGTCTCCGTGGTCATGTGGCTGGCATGACTCAACACCAAAGGCCATGGAACACTGTTACCTTCCCACCAATGGTGGTCCCTATTTTTCTACTTGCATTTTTAAGTGCTTTCAAACTCCTAGGTTGGCAGAAGCTGGGACAAGTAACGGGAGCTCGCCCCATTACGCGGCACTAGGGATTTGAACCGCTGAACTGCCAACCTTTCGATCGACAAGCTCAGCGTCTTAGCCAGTGAGCCACCATGTCCCTAGTTTTGAGAAATAGTACTGATAATAATAACAAAAATATTCATAACATCAATAATAATCACATAGTCATAATAATATTTACTTATCCATTTTAGTAAATCTTCAATGTAGTTAATCGTTCTCCTATACTTCTATGTTTCTAACTTTTAACAAAGAGTTAGGGCGCTAACTCTTTGTGGCCATCAAAGGATTGTCACCATGATATATAGGATGCCCCGAGGTTTAGATATGTAGCAAATTTAGAGTCTATATAAATGACACATTGTCTTGACAATTGTCCCCATTATAAGATTTGAACATCCTTTCTTAAGGAGGGAGCTGTTTTGGACCACGAGTGCTTGGAAGAGTTGAGCAATTCCTTTCCCCTTAAGACAAGATTCATCTTCTTTCTTGTCTGTGTGTTTTTCTCCGGTTCTAAGCAAATTTGCCTTTCTCTTTCTTCAAACTCAGACAATGTTTTCAGAAACATGTCTCGTTGTGGGTATCACTAATTGTTTTGGGAGCCCTGTCCGTATCCACAGACAAAAAGGAGTCTCAGCGATGAAAAGAAGTATGGTAGCCAACTGCCAAGGGGGGCAGAGAGAGAAGGAGCCAGGAGCGTTGAAGCGTTGAGAGTTGAGGTCTGGCCTTATTTCTTCCCCAGCCCCCTGGTCAAAAGTGGCACCAATGGGTCTCCCAGACAGTAATGGAGCTCATCCAGATTCCTCTCCGCCTCTGGGGATGGCAAATGGGAAGCAGCAAGATTTGGGCCAAGGTGTGTCAGTTGCTAACTTCAGAGGCTATTATAAAGTTGAGACAATTCGGAGGGTTTTCTGGCAAATCTCTCCCAAACAGAAGGGGTCTCTCCCACCCTTGGTAAAACTCTCTGAAATTTCCCAGAAAATAGACCCCACTTTGTACTACTACTACTACTACTACTACTACTACTACTACTATACTTCTTCTTCTTCTCCTCCTCCTCCTCCTCCTCCTCCTCCATCTCCATCATTATTATACTTTCTTTCTTTTCAACCTTTGCATAAAATATATGCTATGGGTAAACCAGTAGTATTCTTCCAGTAGTCCTGGTTGCTCGGCCAACAGTCCTCATCCCACAGCCCATTTGTCACCAGATGTCCAGGAACTCCAGCACCTAGCGTGGTCCATGCTGACCCAGGTAACAACCGCTCCAGCACAGGTGTTTGTAAATTATGTCTCGCCATATTGTTTATAAGGGACATGGTGGCTCAGTGGCTACGACGCTGAGCTTGTCGATCAGAAAGGTCGGCGGTTCGGCGGTTCGAATCCCTAGCGCCACATAACGGGATGATCTCTTGTTACTTGTCCCAGCTTCTGCCAACCTAGCAGTTTGAAAGCAGGTAAAAAATGCAAGTAGAAAAATAGGGACCACCTTTGGTGGGAAGGTAGCAGCATTCTGTGTGCCTTTGGCGTTTAGCCATGTCGGCCACATGACCACGGAGACGTCTTCGGACAGCGCTGGCTCTTTGGCTTTGAAACGGAGATGAGCACCACCCCCTAGAGTCGGGAACAACTAGCACATATGTGCGAGGGGTTACCTTTACCTTTACCTTATATTGTTTATGGGAGAGACACCCTTTATCTGGCTCCTCTGATGAGGCCTGTCCAGTGTGGTTAAACCTCCAGCATAACTCTCATCATCCTCAGCGCATAGAAGACCCACAGCCAGGTCAAGGTATAGTGCTCATCATTATCTGCTTTTGCCACAGGCTGCTCTTAACTTTCAACAGCTGCTCTTTAAGCTCAAGTCCACTCTCACCCCACCCCACCCCACCCCACCCCACCAAAGGCACTTGCAGAACAAAGCTGTGCTGTGTGTAGGGAAATGCCGAGCCCTGGGCGGGAATCTCAGCTTCTAGGGCGTTTGGCCAAACAGCTGGGCTCTTTGTAGTGGTGGGGCCAGCTCCTTGCTCCACACTCGGCTTTCCAGCTTGGCATTTGAGCGGGGACGAGAGGGGTGGACAAGAGGGTGTTTGGGGGAGAGGAAACTATTAGTGTTGTTGGCAACTCCCTGGAGATGGAGAGATGGCATCAATCTTGCGAGAGCTGCCAGGTTCCCTACTTTGTCCATTCAAAGAAGGCAAGGACAAAATCTTGGCCCAATCGAAAATGCCAGAACTAAAGAGCAGATGGTGCAGCCTTTAGGATGAGAGTTTTATGAACTTCGGCTACTCAGCGCCTGGATGTGACGCAGAGAGCTAAGCCGGGTTTTAGTTAACCGTGGTGTAAACTGAGTAAACTATGATTGGCAGGGTTTATGCAGCATGGCAATGCTCAAATCCAAGTCAACAAAATATAATTGCAGTGCTCCTCTAACATGCAAGGTTGCAAGAACACCAACGTATCATGGTTTAACAGGATGGCTTGGATCACCCGGCAATGTCTGGGTCCCCTCAAGCTTTTTTCAGGTGGCAGCCCCCCCCCCTTCCCCCTTGTGTCAATGTTCCAGATGGTTTTATAAATGGATTCTTCCCTCAAGCACTGACATTTGTTTTGGGTTGTTTATTTTACTATGGTTTTGTGATCCAGAGCTGTAAAATATAAGATGGGTGACCCTGCTTAGATAGATAATAGCTAGATGATAAAGATATAGATGGATGGATGGTTGGATGGATGGATGGACGGACGGACGGATGGACAGACAGACAGACGGGTGAAATCCAGCAGTTTCTGACTGGTTCTGGAGAACCGGTAGTGGAAATTTTGAGTAGTTCGGAGAACCTGCAAATACCACCTCTGGTGAGAGAGAGAGAGAGAGAGAGAGAGAGAGAGAGGAAGAAGAGAGAGAGATGGGGGAGAGAGGAAAGGGGGAGAGAGGGGGGAGGGAGAGAGGGAGAGAGAGAGGGAGGGTGGAGAGAGAGAGAGAGAAAGAGAGAGAGAGGAAGAAGAGAGAGGGATGGGGAAGAGGAAGGGGGGAGAGAGAGGGGGAGGGAGAGAGAGGGAGAGAGAGGGAGGGGGGAGAGAGAAAGAGAGAGGAAGAAGAGAGAAGAAGGGGGAGAGAGGGGGGAGGGAGAGGGGGAGGGAGACGGAGGGTGGAGAGAGGAAGGGGGAGAAAGAGGGGGAGGGAGAGAGGGGAGGGAGAGAGGGGGAGAGAGAGGGAGGGTGGAGAGAGAGAGAAAGAGAGAGAGAGGAAGAAGAGAGAGGGATGGGGGAGAGAGGGAGAGAGAGAGAGAGATTGCAAATGTGAGTACATGCACCACCTCCACGCATGTGCAGAACCTTCCGCGCATGCGCAGTGTCAAAAACAGGACGTGATGACATCCGGGTGGGTAGGCGGAGCTTCCTGCAGCCGCTGCTTCTGGTTCCCCGAACCGGATAGAACCGGCTGAATACCACCACTGCTTTGACTGTTGCATGGATGTTAGTCCTTGGTGACTTATTTAATAATTCATTTTAATAATGCGATGTATTATTCTAAAGAGCTCTGCTGGCTCAGTAGACTAAGGCAGTGATTAACATCCACTTACATCAGCTGCCTGCAATTACTGCAAGTTCAAATCCCACCAGGCTCAAGGCAGCCTTTCATCCTTTCTAAGGTAGGTAAAATGAGGACCCAGATTATGGGGGCAATAAGCTGACTTTGTATAAATATACAAAAGTATGAAGGCGTATGAATTGCTTAACGCATTGTAAGCCGCCCTGAGTCTCCGGAGAAGGGCGGCATATAAATCAAATTAAAAAAAAAAAAGACAATCCTTGGAAAAATAGCCCGGGGCTATTAAGAGGCATCCCTCAGAAGCCACAGTGATTTCATTGGCATAATGACATAATGACACAATGTCACTTCTCTCCTTGTTCCCCTTCTCCCCAGGCGCCCAAGGACACGGATGTCAGAAGCGGCAAGGAAAACTTAGTTCCAATGTTGCATGCAAGTAACAATATATACTTTCCCTCCCTAAAAAAGCATTGCAGCAGTGGCCAAAATTGTGGAAACCTTTTGGGGAAAGTGTATTTTCTTAAACTAGCTAATAACGCCACTTTTTTTTGGGGGGGGGGGAGTAGTACCATAAAATTATGTATCAATGGAGAGATAATTTAATCAAGAAAGTAATGCAATAACTTTTAGGATTTAGGATTTGCTATTAGAATAGCAGTGACACGATAAAGAAGAAAAGTGAAACACATAGAAAAAAACGAGACACACAAAAATTATCACCATCGAAAAAATGAGATATACAAAACTTGTCACCATGTCAGTTAATACTTAGTTGGGGAACCTTTAGCATGAATGACGGCCTTACAACGTCTTCCCATGGAGCGAACCAGGTCTTTGAGTTCTGCAGCTGTTCTAATGTGAAACCAAGGTTGAATGATTGCTCCTATTCACTGGGTTTTATTGCTGGGTCGCTTCCATTGGTGGGATTCAAACAATATAACAATTAATTATTCTCTGCCCTAATGACCACCTGGGTAGGTGTGGCTTGGTGGTCATGTGACCGTGTGGGTGTGACGAACTCAATGTCACTCATGTTGATGGGCGCTTCGCCTTAGCTGTTACAATGTAATAAGGGTTAACCAGAGAGGCAGTTTCTGTAAGCAGGGCAATAAAGATTAGGCTAGAAACAACACCAGAATGTTTACTTCCTGCCTTCCTTACAAAGTGGGAAAAAACAAAATAAGATTTCTTCCAACCGGTTAACAACCGGTTCTACCGAATAGGTGCGAACTGGCTGAATCCCACCACTGGTCGCTTCTGACTAACAAGTTTCTTTAGTCGGGTTCATAGATTTTCAATTGGGTGAAGGTCTGGGCTATTCCCAGGCCATTCCAGCAATGGAATAGGATTATCTTGAAACTCCAAAAAATAAAAAAGTGGTATTAACCACCAAACCTCAAAAATACACTTTTCCCAAAAGATTTCCACAATTTTGGCCACTACTGTAAGTTGCAGATCAAAAGGGCATCATTTGCACACTGATGTTCTGGCATGCACGTTTCCATTTTGACAGGGTTACAGATCCCTATGCCTGCCATGCCCATCCTGATGTTCAAACGCTGGTACGGATGTACACTAAATGGAAGAGAAACTTGGGCTCTTCTTCCTCTTTGTGAGTTGTCGTTTCAGACATGATAAGGTCGGATTCCTGCAATGGATGAATTTTTCAAAGGCAGTCCATACTGAATGATTAGAATAGAACAGAACAGAACAGAACAGAATGCAGTACAGAACAGAATTCTTTATTGGCCAAGTGTGATTGGACAAGGAATTTGTCTTCCGCGCATAAGCTCTTGTGATACATAAAAGCTATAAGTGATAAATCATGATCATAGTCATCATAAAAATACATTCATCCTAAATCATAAAATACAACACCGAATGATAGTCACAGGATACTAATTAAGCAATCAACATCAATCGTACTAGGAAACTAAATAAAACAATTTATTTAGAAAGACACGCTCACGCATCAAGAACCTCGCAGGATTCGCAGCCGGTAGCGGGAGACACTTGTATTTTGTGTATAGTGATGGGCTTTGTAGTGCGTGGTCAAAAAAGTCAAGATGGAGGACACCCCCTAATATTTGGGGACAGGGGGGGGAAAAAAGGCCAGGTCTTCTCCGCAAGGTGCAGCTGGAAAGATGCTTTCCACAGCTCTCCTGCTCTTTTCTGGTGGGAGCCTGCAAACGTCTGCATGCCCACTTCTACCACTGCAGGATAACAACAACCCTCACCATAGCAATAGCCCTTAGACTTATATACCGCTTCACGGTGCTTCACAGCCCCTCTGTAAGCGGTTTACAGAGTCAGCACATGTCCCCCCCCCCCCCAACCATCCGGCTCCTCATTTTACCGACCTCGGATAGAGCGGGAGGCCGAGTCCCCCTCGAACCTGGTGAGATTCGAACTGAGATTCAATCCATCCTTCCCCCGCTTTCACCCCGCGTCCCCACGGTCGCGCGGTGGCCCTGCCACTCAGAAACCCGCATTTCCTATTGGCTGTCGGCAGCTCGGTGTGGCCGGCTTTCCCCCACCCCCACCCTTTCCATCCACCCCCGTGGTTGCGTGTCTCGGTGCACGTGTATACGCGGCAAGGGATGCGTCGGAGCCGAGGCGAAGGAGGAGAGAGGGCGCGATCGGAAGGAAGGCTCGGCGGGATCCTCTATTTTTCGCTTAGCCCCTTGATCGATGGGGGTTATTTTGGTTTAGCCGCCGAAGAAGCCGATCGATTCGCCATCGTTTTGGGACTGTTTTGTTTTTTTTAGACTGGTGGAAGCGCTCGGGGAGGGGGGGATAACCCCAGGCGCGCCTCCGCCTGCCATCGCACCCGTGCGCATCTCTCTCTCTCTCCCTCTCTCTCCCTCTCTCCTCTTCCTCTCTTCCTCTCCCTCCTCTCGCTCTCCCTCCCACTCTCCCACTCTCTCTCCCCCCTCCCTCTCTCTCTCTCCTCCTCTTCTCTCTCCCCTCTCTTCTCTCTCCCCCTCTTCTCTCTCCCTCTCTCTCTCCTTCCCTCCCTCTCTCCTCTTCCTCTCTCTCCTCCTTTCTCCTCTGTCTCTCCTCTTCCTCTCTTTCTCTCCCTCCTCCCTCTCTCCCTCTCCACCCTCCCTCCTTCTCTCTCCCTTTCTCTTTCTCCCCCCTCCCTCTCTCCCTCTCCCCCTCCCTCCCCCTCCCTCCCTCTCTCTCCCTCTCTCTCTTTCCCCCCTCCCTCCTCTCTCTCCCCTCTCTCTCTTCTCTCCTTCCCTCTTGGTCTCCTCTTCCTCTCGAGCGAGGGAGAGGAGGAGAAGCCGGCAGCCTTCTGGCCGGAGGGGCAGGGCAGAGCAGGGCGCGCAGGAAGCAGCGGCGGCGGCGGCGGCGGCGGCGGCGGCGGGCCTCCCGTCTCCTCCTCCCCAGGAGGCTGGGATGGGGCCAGGCAGCGGCTCGACCCGGCCGGGAGGTGGCGGCTGTGGCCAAAGCTGCCTCGGAGCCCGGCGCGCGGTGGACGGAGGCGCGGGGACCGCTCTCGGCTGACGACTGTTAGACCCCCCGCGGAGGAGGAGAAGGAGAGAAGCGGCGCGCGCGCGCCCCCGCTCCGCTTTGCGGTTGCCCCCCCCCTCCCTCCCCCGGGCAAGGGGGGGAGGCCGCGGAAAGAGCCGGCGAGGAGCCCTGCCGCTGCGTCCCCGCTCCGCTTGGCTGGCAAGATGGGCTGGAGTCGGAGGGTCGGCGGAACCAGAGCTCCGTTCCTGCTGCTGGGATTGGTGGTGCTGCTGCTCCTCCTGGCCGGGCAACAGCCGAGCGCCGGCCGGAAACCTCCCAAGAGAAGATGCGCTTCGGGCTGCACCTGCACCAAGGACACGGCGCTGTGCGAGGGAGTCAAGGAGATTCCCCGCGATCTGCCCCCCAACCTCATCTCCCTGTAAGCTTTCTCTGGGCGAGGGGAAGGGGGCGCTTCTTTGAACCTCCCCCTATTTTCTTCCTGCCCATCTACTTTCTTTCTTCCTTTCTTTCCTTCCTTCCTTATTCTTTTTTTTTAAAATCCCCCTCCTTGCTTAGGAGTAGCAAAAGAGCTGGTTGATCTCCCGGATTATACACATTCAATCTATTCGGTCCCAAGATCTTCCAAGATCAAGGCTTAAACCTACGGGGAGCCCTCTCCCAAGATGAAAGCTTGGGGGTGGGTGGGCTTCCGGGGAGTAAATAAACACCCCTTCTCCAAAGGAAGACCAGCTGGGCTCTCTCCTCCCCCCCCCCACCTCCCCATCTTCTAAAAACTGTCATGAAAAGGGGTCGTGGGAACAGGCCAAAAATCTGCAACTCTCGGCTTGGCCCAGGCTCTTTTACTTCCAGGCTAGCCTTGTCTGCAGAGTTGAGGACAACTTTTGTGGGGTCTCGGGGTGGGGGGGGTCGGAAGAAAGGGCTGGAAGTGGCTGGGAGGAGGCAGGGACATGGAGATAGCAAGAAGCCCCACCAAGCGCGCCTAGCTTTCCCTTGGTGAAAGCACCCGTCTCTGGTGCAATGATGGAAAACCAGGTTAGCCGAGAGAGATGTGCGGTTGGGGAGAAATGGATTTTAATCAAGAGGACACACACACACACACAAACGCAGACAAATTTCGCAGGAAGTCGGCTCAAATTCACCAGGCATCCTTCCCCTCTCTCTCTCTCTCTCTCTCCTTCCTAGAGACTCCCCTCTGAAAAGCAAGGTACCCTAATGGCTAGGTGCTTCCTCTTTTTCTTCCAGTGTTTTTTGGGGGGGAGGGTATCTACGGTAACAGGGCAGTTTCCAGCAAGTCTTGCAACATGGGATCCCCAAAACAACAACCCTGTGAAAGAAGAGCCTTGGATAGTACAGTGGTCTAAAGCGCTGTTATTAACATCAGCTGCCTGCAATTATTGCAGGTTCGAATCTCACCAGGCTCAAGGTTGACTCAGCCTTCCATCCTTTCTAAGGTAGGTAAAATGAGGACCCGGTTTGTGGGGGCAATAAGCTGACTTTGTATAAATATACAAAAGTATGAAGGCTATTGCTTAACGCATTGTAAGCCGCCCTGAGTCTCCGGAGAACGGTGGCATATAAATCAAATTAAAAAAAGAGAGAGAGAGAGGCTGAGGAAAAGCAGCTGGCCCAGGTTCACCCTGAGTCAGGAAAAAAAAACACCAATTTAGATTTCCCCCATCCGGATCTTAATTGATACGGCACGCTGGCATCCCAAAATCATGTAAAGATGTCCCTTCTTGACAAGATGGGCAGATTGCTGAAACTGGCAGCTGCAAGCGTTTCCCTCCTGCCATCATTACCACCACCCTGCCCAAATTATTGCAGATCCCCTGAGGAAATTAGATGCAGCTTGACAAACCCCCCCCCCTCTTTGAAATTGCCAGAGAGACACTTCCGTGCACACAAATGCGCCTCAAGCTGATGCAGGTAAATTCCTCCAGGTAAGGTTGGCTCCAGGGAACTGCTCTTGTGACCCACAGGAGAAGGTTCAAATGGCAACATCTAGAATTTTGGATTGCTATCCAAGGGTACTCTTGATGGTAACTTTCTGGCCAAGCTAGGAGGAATCGAAGTGGTCCTTTCCTTTGGGCCAGGTGATGGTGCAGCTGTTTTGTTGCTGAGATCATTTCTCCCTCCCTCTCTCCCTCTCTCTCTCTCCCTCCCTCCTCTCCCTTTCTCCCCTCCTCTCCTTCTCCGTCCCTCTCTCCCTCCCACCTCTCTCTATCCTCTTCCTATCTCTCTCTCCCTCCCCCTCTCTCCTCTCCCTCCCTTCCTCTCTCCCCCTCTCTCCCTCTCCTTTTCTCTCTTCTACTCCCTCCTTCTCTCCTCTTCCTCTCTCTCTCCCACTACCTCCGTCTCTTCTCTTTCTCCCTCTCTTCCCCTCCCTCCCTCTCTCCTCTTATTCTCTCTCTCTCTTTCTCCCCTCTCTCCTTCTCCCTCCCTCTCTCCCCCCTCCCTCTCTCCCCTCTCCTTCTCCCTCCCTCTCCCTCCCACCTCTTCCACCTCTCTCTATCCTCTCTCTTTCCCTCTCCCTCTCCCCCTCCCCCTCCCTCTTCCTCTCTCCCTCCCTCTTTCCCCCCTCTCTGCCTCTCTCCTCTTTCTCTCCCTCCCTCCCTTCCTCTCTCTCTCCCCCTCCCTCCCTCTTCCCTCTTCTACTCCCTCCCTATCTCCTCTTCCCCCTTCTTTCTTTTTCAGGTGTCTCATTCGGTCCGGCTTCACCGAGGTCTTGGAAGGCAGTTTTCAGCAGGTCCCATCTCTCCAGCTGCTGTAAGGATCCTCTCGGTTGTGAGTGTTGTGGCATGCATCAAAACGTGTGTACTTTTAAGTGTTCCCCAGCCTGTGTGTATGGTACACGAGAACCTGCCTCTTTTTTTTTTTATGCTGTCCAATCTCCCACTCACAGGATCTTGCCAAGAAACCTTCTGAATGCGACTCCTTTTGTCTAATGATGTAAATGCCTAGGATTTCACCCAATTCCTGATCAGGAGAATGGCAAGGATTGTGCCCTTCTTTGGTTCTAGGGATGTATGCACTTCCCCCCCCCCTTTTTTTTTTCCTTTTGGCTTACCTCGTTCTTCGTGCATCCATCAGTCCACCTTGGAAGGTCCCCCTGTGGGCCTGGGGGAGGAAAGGGGATCAGTACTCACTATGTAAAGTGTTCACGGCACATGATTTTGCTTACCTGTATTTCTGGGGTCTGCTTGTCTCAGAACTCCCAATCTGACACCCTTCCTTTTAGATGTATAGTAGTCCTTGACTTACAATGATTCATTTAATGACATTTTCAGGCACTGAAAAAAAGTGATTTACGACCATTTTTCACACAACCATTGCAGCATCCCCCATCTTCTTGTGATCAAAATTCGGATGCTTGGCCACTGACTCATATTTATGACCGTTTCAGTGTCCTGGGGGGGGAGGGGTGGTCATCTGATCCTCTTTGATAACTTTTTGACAAGCAAAGTCAATGGGGAAGCCAGGTTCACTTAACACCCGTATGACTAACTTAACCACTGCACCGATTCACTTAACAACTGCAGAGGGAAAGGCCGTTAAACGGGGCAAAACTCAGTCGAGGATTACATGTGCCAGTCTGCAGCTTCTTCAGATATTTGATCGGCGTCCCCTCCCAGCTGCAAATTCATCACATCTGAATATTGAGCAAGGATGAGATTATTCCCTCTGGAGTTACAAGATTAGGATTCGTCAGTGAATTAATTTTAACCTGACGATTAGCGGCACCCAATGAAACATGTCAGCAAATTTGGGCATACCTCTGTCTCTGCAGATCAGTCTACGCAACACAAAACAAAACAAAAATACCCGCCAACCTTCCATGTATAATTATAACCACACCGATGGCATGTCAGGACAATCACTCCTTAAAGGAGCAAAAACAGAGTGTGCACTTTTTCAAAGGCAGTATGTGCTGTCCATTGCACGCATTGCAGAACTCTTACACCCACTGGGGGGGAAAAAACAGAGACTCTTTAGGACAGGTTTTCTGAACCCATGGCTGGCTGGGGAATTCTGGGAATTGAAGTCCACACGTATTAAAAAGTTGCCAAGGTTGGGAAGCCTTGCTCTTTTTTATTTCTTTTTTATTTCTTTATTTATTTTCGTCAAGCATGTATTAGATAACAGATATAAGTATAAACGTGATTATAAATACAGGATACAAGAGCCTTGGTGGCGCAGTAGACTAACCTACTGCTGTTAAAGTAGCACTTAGCTGCCAGCTGCCTGCAATTACTGCGAGTTCAATTCTTACCAGGCTCAAGGTTGACTCAGCCTTCTTTCGAGGTAGGTAAAATGAGGACCCGGTTTGTGGGGGCAATAAGCTGACTTTGTACAAAATAGAACACCGCTCGGGGGGGCCCAAAAAGCCCTACTAAGCAGGTATATACAAAAAGTATGAAGGCTATTGCTTAACGCATTGTAAGCCGCCCTGAGTCTCCGGAGAAGGGTGGCATATATAAATCGAACTAATAAATAAATAAAATAAAATAAAATAAATATGGATACGAATAAATGGGGACTGTAGGACAGGGACGGTAGGCACGTTGGTGCGCTTATGCATGCCCCTTACAGACCTCTTAGGAATGTGGGGGGGGTCAACAGTAGACAATGTTAAGGGTAAAGTTTTGGGGGTTTGGGGAAGAAACCACAGAGTCTAGTAGTGCATTCCAGGCATTGACCACTCTGTTGCTGAAGTCGTATTTTCTGCAATCGAGTTTGGAGCGGTTTATCTTGAGTTTGTATCTATTGTGTGTTCTTGTATTGTTGTGGTTGAAGCTGAAGTAGTCATTGAGAGGTAGGACGTTATAGCAGATAATTTTATATACTACGCTCAGGTCGGACCGAACACGGTGAAGTCCTAAGTTGTCTAAGCCCAAAATTTCAAGTCTGGTGGCATAGGGTGTTCTATTGTGAAGAAAGGAATGGAGGACTCTTCTCGTGGAATATCTCTGGGCTCGCTCAATTGTATTAATGTCCGATATGCAGTGCGGGTTCCTAGACAGATGAGCTGTATTCAAGAATTGGTCTAGCAAAAGTTTTGTATGCCCTAGTCTGCAGTTCAATATTACTATTACCCTCTTCCAGGGTGAATACTTGGCATACGTAATCCATTTATGTTTTGATGGTTGCCATGTCCTGACTTCAGTAAGATTCCCTGCAAAATTAATAGACCTAGAATTGTGCTGCTCATCGATGAACGCCTGAGCTTTCATTCATTGGCCCTTTTCACACATACCTCTAGGGTCTATCTATCTGCTGAGTTGTGTTTAAACCCCGTGTTTTTCTCAGTCGGTTGCAAACCATAATGGCTCCCTTCGGAATGCTACGCTTGATTAGTTCTAATCTTGAGTACCGTACTTTTCGGAGTAGAAGACGCTCTTTTTCCCCTCCCCAAAGAGGATGAAAATGTTGGTGTGTCTTATAGACCGAATACAGCCATTTTTGGCCTCCCGAAACCCTATCCCGCATGTCCCGTTTTCGCCAAAAACAGGCCTGTTTTTCACAAAAGCGGGATGCACAGAGCGTTTGGGAGGCCTGCAGAGTGCTCTTGGGGGCTGGGGAGGGCAAAAACATGACATGTGGGAGGTTTGGGAGGCCAAAAACGGGCCCATTTTTCATGAAAACGGGCCTGGGTTTTTTTTTTTTTTTTTTTGCAAAAACAGTGGCATTTTTGCCCTCCTCAGCCCCAGGAGCACTCTGCAGGACTCCCAAACAATCTGTGTGTGCCATTTTTGTGAAAAACAAAAATGCAGAGGGTTTAGGAGGCCCGCAGAGCGCTCCTGGGGGCTGGGGAGGGCAAAAACTTATTTTTTTTCTTGTTTACCTCTTCGAAATCTTGGTGCGTCATATACTCCAATGCATCTTATAGACTGAAAAATACGGGTAGGTCTTTCCAATGCCTCTTCACGTTGTACAGACTCCATTCTTTGGATGAGTGCATTTTGCCAAGCTGCTACATGGGGTTAATTCAGTAACCACCTAAATCCCCATGTATATGGATGTGGGGGACCAGCTGTGCTATTTTACCTGTTCTCACCTGCGAATTAGCATGTCTGGGAACATTAACATGTGTAGGCTTTTCATGTGGCATGCGTAATACAGGTAGTCCTTGACTTGCAACAAATCATCTAATGACCGTTCAAACATCACTGGAAAAGGTGACTTACGACCATTTTTCATACTGATCACCGTTGCAGCATCCCCGTGGTCACATGACCAAAATTCAGATGCTTGGCAAACTGACTATTGATGAAGGTTGCAGTATCCCAGGATCATATATGATCCCCTTTTGCGATCTTCGGACCGGCCAAGTCAATGGGGAAACTAAGTTCACTTAACAACCCTGTTGCTAACGTAACCAGTGCAGTGGCTCACTTAGCAACTCTGCCAGGAAAGGCCGTAAAATGGGACGAAATTCACTTAACTGTCTCACTTAGCAACGGAAATATGGGATTCAATTGTGGTCGTAAGTCGAGGACTGCCTGTACTAGTCCCTAGGCATGCAAACTCATGCAAAGTGGCTCTTTTCTTGCACATTCCCAACAACTGTAAGCAATAAGGTAACCCTTGACTTACATCCAGTCACTTAATGAACCACGGTGGCGCAGTGGTTAAAATGCAGTACTGCTCTTAGCTACTGGCTCATATTTATGATGGTTGCAGCCTCCCGGGGTGGGGGTGGGGGGTGACTTGATCCCCTTTTGTGACCTTCTGAAAGGAAAGTCAAGAGTGGGAAGCCGAATTCACTTAACAACCATGTCACTAACAACTGCAGTGATTCACTTAACAGCTGGGGCAAGAAAGGTCATAAAACAGGGCAAAATTCACTTAACAAACATCTCGCCTAGCAACAGAAATTTGTGTGGGGGGAGGTGTCATTTGTGGTCGTAAGTCAAGAACTACCTATGAGCTCATCCTATGAAGGAGGATATTAGCGTATTCGCATATGAACACAGGCCTGCTTTTGAACTAGTGAACCATTGCAACTGCTCATTTTCATGGAAAACGTGCATAATGAAAAATATGGCTTTTCCCCCATTTGCAACCTAGGAAACAGACATTGGCAAAGCAATAGTGACTAGTTTCTTTTTTTTTTTTTTTATCAATGAGCTGCCTACTAATCTTGGCTATTTTGGGTCTGGAAGCCTCCTAATCCCATGTGCCTATTCAGATGGGATCCGATTTAAAAATACGCTTCCGAGAAAGACATTCATTCAAGACATTCTATGTTTTTTCCCCCCATTATGTGCTCCGAAACTCATCGCTGTGGTTGAAAAAAAAAATGGATTTTAAAAAACTCTATATGACCTCTGACTCATTGCTAGACCAAGGGAAATTTCAGGCAGGAAACAATTAGAACCGTTTCTACCATCTGGGTTTCGTGCTCTGCTTTAACATTTCAAAATGCTCAAATGAACGCCTGCAAATATGTTTAACCCAATCATTTGGTGGTGGATTACAAAGAGGGAACGGGATGGGGACCTAGCAAGCAAGGCCAACTTCACTAAACTGCGATGCAGGTCATCTTATCCTTGGAGCCTGAGTGGCGTAGCAGGCTAATGCCTCCTATTAAGGCAGCATTTAACATCCAGCTGCCTGCAATTACTGCGAGTTCTAATCTCACCAGGCTCAAGGTTGACTCAGCCTTCCATCCTTTCTAAGGTGGGTAAAATGAGGACCTAGATTGTGGGGGCAATAAGCTGACTTTGTATAAATATACAAAAAGTATGAAGGCTATTGCTTAACACATTGTAAGCCGCCCTGAGTCTCTGGAGAAGGGCGGCATATAAATATAAATAAAAAATAAATAAATAATAAATCAATCAATCAATCAATCAATCAATCAATCCCAGGCTTTCTTACCTGGCCTAGGTTGCTGCTTTCCATAACACTGAGCTCCCCATGGCTTGTCTGGCCCCTGCATTCTGATCCTAGTTACCTTCCCCCGATTGTAGAAAGAGCTACAGGGGAGTCCCAAAGGTGCTTTTTTCAAGAGGCAACTGGACTTCCTTGTTTTTCTTTGAAGACGTTTCACTTCTCATCCAAGAAGCCTCTTCAGCTCTGACTTAGATTCTGGGGAATGGAAGGATTATGAGTCTGTGTTGTCTGCATCAGTGGCGGGTTTCACTTACCTTTGCTACCGGTTCGCTCGCGGAGAGTGTATTTGATGACATCCGGGTGGGTGAACAGAGCCTCCCGCCGCCGCTACCAATTCGCCCGAACCGGGATGAACCGGTAGCAACCCACCACTGATCTGCATCCCCAACAACCTGTATTCAATAGTGAAGGGACACACAGGGCAGGAAACATGAAAGCCTGAAATCCCCTAGGCCACGGGTGTCAAACACAAGGCCAGATGCGGCCCGCGATGTGGTCAGATATAGCTCATGGGACCGTCCTGGGAAATGTAAGGGGCCAGCCCGTGTCGCTTCGCCCTGGTCTAACCAATGTGAAGAGGAAACATCGGGCCAGCGTGGCTTCGACCCGGTCTACCCAATGCGAAGAGGAAACATGCCCGTCATTTGGGGAGTGGTGTGAAGCTGGCCACGCCCACAGTCAGCCACGCCTAGTGAGTGGTGTCAAGCTGGCCACACCCACACAGTCACCCCCCCTGTCCCCCCGAGGTCAACCACAGCCCTAATGCGGCTCTCAATGAAATTGAGTTTGATACCCCTGCCTTAGGCTATCACTTCCCTGACCCTTAGCACGTGGTCTTCTCAGGGGTGAAATGCTCCTGGTTTGGTCCAGTTCGCCCGAACTGGTAGTAAAAAAGGCTACTGGTTCACCGAACCGGTAGTAAAAAATGTTTTTAAAAAAGTTCCAACAATCGGGTAAGCAATGCACGATCGTCGGAACTTTTTTTACTTTTTTAGCATTTTTTTACTACCGATTCTCTGGAACCGGTAGTTAAAAATGCTTTTTTAAAAAGTAAAAAAAAAAAAATTCCGAAGATCGTTTGTCACTCAGCTGATTATCGGAACTTTTTTTTTAAACTTTTTAGGCATTTTTTTTACTACCGGTTCTCCGGAACCGGTAGTAAAAAATGCTTTAAAAAGTAAAAAAAGAAAGGCTCTGACTATCACAGCTGTGGCGCGCAATCACTACAGCTGATCACACACATACACATCTGTGTGCTGTTCTATGTACCCCATGCCTTCTTTTGGCGTGCACTGCGCATTTGGTGCGTGGTGCATACTGCGCATGCAAGCGCGCAGCAGCACGTGTTTGGCGTACAGTTCGCATGTGCAACCAGTGAACCGGTAGTAAACCAGTTCAGATTTCACCACTGGTTTTCTCTTCCCATCCCGCAACACTCCTGGTTGTTCAGAGCGCTTTCGTTCTTCGTAGAGGTGGCATTTCCTTTAGGGACCCTCTATAAGTGACTCTTTCTCCTCTGTATTTCTTTCAACTGACCAGCTTGCCTCCTTTCCTCCCAACCTTCTCCCCCTTAGCTTGATCACTTACAACTCCCTGGAACTGATTGGGGACGACGCTTTTGTGGGGCTGATACACCTGGAATATCTGTAAGTATGCAACGGTGGGGCGGAGGGTGTGGAAAAGAGAAGCCAGTACATCAGTGAGGACCAAGATGGGTTGACACCAGCAGCTTGCCAAAGCTCAGGATCTCGTTCAAGGACAGGATAACAGGGCCCCTTCCCATGTGATGGGATAGTAGCGACCCTCCTTCATTACTTCCACCAAGGACTTTGGTGAGGGTGGATGGAGTCACAGTCTATCAACAACTAGGACTGTTGTACATTGCAGATAAGAGGCAGAGATTGCAGTACAGCTCATAAAGAGAGGGGCTCATAAAATTTAAGAGATTGAGTTGTGGCTATGCAACTATGTGGAGAAACTTGTTGGGAGGGGCTGTGACAGATAAGAAGGGATTGACTTATTCTCCAAAGCTCCAAAGGGCAGGGCGAGAAGTAATAAGCTTGTTAAAGAGAAAGCCAACTTAGAAGTAAGGAGAAATTGTTTGTCAGTGAGAACAATTCATCAACGGATCAGCTTCCCTCCTGGAGTTGTGGGTGCTCCAACACTGGAGGTTTTAAAAAATAGATTGGACGGTCATTTGGTCAGGATGGTGTAAGCTCTCCAGCCCTGAGCAGGGGGTTGGACTAGTTGACCTCTGAGGTCCCTCCCAGCCAATGATTCTATGTTCTATGAACTGTGTAAGTCTGAAAGAACCCTTACCTACTGGGACTTCTCTTCCAGGTTCATTGAACAAAACAGACTAGAAGCCATCTCCAAGAATGCCTTCAGAGGCCTAAAGACTCTTCTTCATCTGTGAGTACTTTGTGGGACAATCTTCCTGGTTCCTCTTTGGACTTCTGGAGTTCTGGCGAAGTTTGCCACGCAACTTGACTTACTGTTTATTTATTATTATTATTTTTTATATCCACCCTTTATTTTGGGCAAACTTAAAGCAACATACATGCTTTGAGGATCTCACTTGGCAACTTAGCCTAAGAGCCAGTGGTGAAATCCAATTTTTTTTACTACCGGTTCTGTGGGTATGGGTGTGGTGTGGTGTGGCTTGGTGGGCATGGGAGGGGAAGGATACTGCAAACTCTCCATTCCAGAGGTGGGTTTCAGCAGGTTCTGACCAGTTCTGGAGAACCGGTAGTGGAAATTCTGACTGGCCCCGCCCCCATCTATTCTCTGCCTGCCAAGTCCCAGCTGATTGGGAGGAAATGGGGATTTTGCAGTATCCTTCCCCTGCCACATCCACCATGCCACGCCTACCAAGCCATGCCACACCCACCAAGCCACACCCATAGAACCAGTAGTAAAAAAATTTGAAACTCACCACTGCTCCATTCCCACCCCACTCCTGGGGGAAAGATATTGAAAAATCTCCATTCCCACCTCACTCCTGGAGGAAGGATATTGCAAAATCCCCATTCCCACCCCACTCCTGGGGGAAGGATATTGCAAAATCTCCATTCCCACCCCACTCCTGGAGGAAGGATATTGCAAAATCCCCATTCCCACCCTACTCTGGGGCCAGCCAGAGGTGGTGTTTGCCGGTTCTCCAAACTACTCAAAATTTCCGCTACCGGTTCTCCGAACTGCTCAAAATTTCCACTACCGGTTCTCCAGAACCTGTCAGAACCTGCTGGATTTCACCCCTGCTAAGAGGGCAATAATTTTGCTTGGATGCCTCGATTATCCCAAACACTCCTTTATTTTTGGTTTTCGGTGCTGCCTGCTGTTTGCTTGTAGACATTTTTCAACGAGGTAACATTATCATCACTAATGAGGTTAACCTAGTTAAGTAATGAAACATCTGCAAGCAAACGAGCCCTGGTGGCGCAGCAGACTAAAGCACTGTTATTAACATCAGCTGCCTGCAATTACTGCAAGTTCAAATCGTGCGTATCCCCCAGAGATACGCACGATACCGGACCTCCGGACTTTTCGTCGGGCCCTTAAAACTCACTTATTTCATCTAGCCGGGCTGGCTTGATCCCATCCTTTGGTTTTAATTTGAAATTAATTTTAACTGGGTTGTTTTAAATTGTGGGCCGAAATTATTTAACATCTTTTAAACTGTTTTAATTTTTGTATGCTACGTTTTTACTTTGGCTGTTCACCACCCTGAATCCTGTTGGAGAAGGGCGGTATAAAAATCAAATAAATCAAATCAAATCAAATCTCACCAGGCTCAAGGTTGACTCAGCCTTCCATCCTTTCTAAGGTAGGTAAAATGAGGACCCAGATTATGGGGGCAATAAGCTGACTTTGTATAAATATACAAAAGTATGAAGGCTATTGCTTAGCGCATTGTAAGCCGCCCTGAGTCTCTGGAGAAGGGCGGCATATAAATCAAATAAAAGAAAAAACAAAAAACAACCAAGCTAGGAGAGATCAGGGACTCCGCAGTCTAACCCTGAGCTACAGATATTCTCTTCTGTTGGGGCCGCTTCCCTTCAATGCCCGGCATGTTCTCAGATCGGCCAACTTGCTTTAAGGATATTCTTTTTCCTTCCCATTTTTCCAGGAATTTAGCCAACAACAACTTACAGACCTTACCAAGGCATCTCTTCCGAGGCCTGGATTCGCTGACTTCAGTGTAAGTTGAGTCCAGCAGAAAGAAAGAAACAAGGGTATGGTTTTGGATAGAAAATGTCGTTAGTCAAGCCTAACCTCCACTCCTGGTCATGAGGACAACCAAAGGACACAGTTCCAAACAGATCAATATCTCACACCAAAGATGGTTGGAGATCAGTTGTCCGCTGGCTTTCAGATGGCTTAGACCAGGGGTCTCCAACCTTGGCAACTTTAAGCCTTGTTATTGTTGTTGTTAGTCACGAAGTCGTGTCCGACCCATCGTGATCCCATGGACAACGTTCCTCCAGGCCTTCCTGTCCTCTGCCATCCTCTGGAGTCCATTTAAGCTCACGCCGACTGCTTCAGTGACTCCATCCAGCCACCTCCTTCTCTGCCATCCCTTTCTTCTTTTGCCCTCAATCTTTCCCAGCATTAGGCTCTTCTCCAGTGAGTCCTTCCTTTTCATTAGGTGGCCAAAGTATTTGAGTTGCATCTTCAGGATCTGGCCTTCTAAGGAGCAGTCAGGGTTGATCTCCTCTAGGACTGACAGGTTTGATCGCCTTGCAGTCCAAGGGACTCGCAGGAGTCTTCTCCAGGACCAGAGTTTAAAGGCCTCAATTCTTTGGCGCTCAGCCTTCCTTATGGTCCAACTTTCACAGCCATACATTGCAACTAGGAACACCATAGCCTTGACTATATGCACTTTTGTTGGCAGGGTGATGTCTCTGGTTTTTAGTATGTTGTCTAGATTTGCCATAGCTTTCCTCCCCAGGAACAAGCGTCTTTTAATTTTAACTTTTTTAACTGTTCAAAGTTACGACAGATGCCCCTCCCCCAAAGGTACCTAAGATCCAATTCCAAAGCTGCAATGGCTGCCCCTCCCCCCGTCACATGACTGCATTTCAGGTGCTCAACAGTCGCCCTGAATTTACACTATTGACAGCGTTGGATGACCATGATTTATGACATTTTTTGCTGAAAACCGCCATTTCCTTCCTAATTAAGACACAGTGAACAGTGGCTTCGCTTAACAACCAGGAATTCACTTAATGACCTCTGCAATAAAGGACATAAAAATCAGGTCGGTCACATGATGTCCAGGGGACTGGAGGCTAAAACATATGAAGAACAGTTGTAGGAACTGGGTTATGTCTAGTTTAATGAAAAGAAGGACCAGGGGAGACATGATAGCAGTCTTCCAATATCTCAGGGGTTGCCACAAAGAAGAGGGAGTCAAGCTATTCTCCAAAGCACCTGAGGGCAGGACAGGAAGCAATGGGTGGAAACTAATCAAGGAGAGAAGCAACTTAGAACTAAGGAGAAATTTCCTGACATTGAGAACAATTAATAAGTGGAACAACTTGCCTCCAGAAGTTGTGAATGCTCCAACACTGGAAGTTTTTAAGAAGATGTTGGATAACCATTTGTCTGAAGTGGTGTAGGGTTGGACTAGAAGACCTCCAAGGTCTCTTCCAACTCTGTTATTCTACTCTACTCTAGTTGTATTATGTAGAAAATTGTGATTGATATAAAAACAACTCTATTGTTCTATGCTCTCTATGTTCTATTTTCTGGTTTTGGCTTGGAGGAAGAAGAGAAGGGTGTGAATTACTGCAAGAGAGAGATGGGCTGGCCAAAGAATGAACCATCCTCAGCTCCAAGTGCTTGAAGCATGGGAAGGCATTCCCCACCCCGACCCCAGAAGACACGAAGCTGGCCCTGGGTGAACGTTTGGCTGCCACCCTGCCCTCCGGGTGATCACCCACCAACTTTTCTTCCCCAACAGGGACTTGCGGGGAAATGCTTTCCACTGCGACTGTAAGCTGAAATGGCTGGTGGAATGGTTGAGCCACACCAGCGCCTTGGTGGAGCCCATCGAGTGCCACTCGCCGGCTGAGCTGAACCGCACCAGTCTCAGCGAACTGCGCCCTGGAGGGTTCAATTGCATCACCACTGGTAGGTCATCCTTTGTCCTTTGGATTCCCTCCAGCGAGGAAGGACTGCCAGCCCTACCATGTGTCAAAGGCAGGGAGTTGCCTCCATCAGCAAGTATTACTATCCAGCCAAAGGGTCAGCCAAATGGGTTAGCTCTTTGCTTTGTTTCTCCCTAATGGAGAGAAGAATGGCCTTTGTTGGCTATTTTCTGCTCCTATATTGCCATTCTGATTATTGAGGGTTTTCTGTCTTGAGTACCCAAAAAAAGACCTTGCTTGACAGTGGATTCCCTTCAGTGGTGAAATGTAAAATTTGTTACTACCGGTTCTGTGGGTGTGGCTTGGGGGGGGGGGGGGTTTAATATGACGGTGGGCATGGCCAACCTTTTTTTAAAAAAACTTTTAAAAGCATTTTTTCTACAACCTCTTCAGCCGAAGAGGTTGTAAAAACATGCTTTTAAAAGCCTCCGATGATCAGGTAACTCAGCTGGATCAGGCTCTGCTGGCTGCGGGATTCTGGAAATTGAAGTCCACCCATCTTCAAGCTACCAAGGTTGAAAAACACTGATCTATGCTGATCTGAGTGCCGATTGCTGGTCGAGAGGAGCTTAAGAAAATTCAAATATTCCCCTTTATTAAAAAGTGTCCAGATTTGTCAAGGATCAAATGAAAGTGGTCTGTGATGTGTGGATACTTATTAAGCTTCTATCTCTCTCTTAAGAAATGTAATAATTCCAATCTAAGCCAGTGGCATCCTTCCAATGTGTTGGAGAAACCTAGGAATTCTGGGAGTTGGAAGTCTCATGCAAGCACAGCTTGTGGTCAAAGGAAAGGAGAAATTTGATGTAGGCAGAGATTGAGTTAGATTGTGGTGTTTTTTTCCTCCCAGCCTTCTTTTCACTTTACCCTGTTTCCCCAAAAATAAGACCCAACGGGAAAATAAGTCCTAGCATGATTTTTCAGGATGCTCGTAATATAAGACCTACCCTCAAAATAAGCCCCACTTAAGATTGTCAGCCAGATGGATGCATTTAGTACCGTATTTCCCCCAATATAAGATCTAACCAGAAAATAAGCCCTAATGCGTCTTTTGGAACAAAAATTAATATAAGACCCGGTCTTATTTTCAGCAAAACACAGTATTTTCCAAACTGGTTGATCCTGCTGAAATCAGTGTTGGCTTATATTCACAACATGCCTACTTTAATTTAAATAATTTTTGAATTTTTGAATGACACGCTGAGAAATGGCTCTTAGGAAATGTGTTCCTGCCCGTGTGCTATGATCTGTTCCATGGGATGTCACGTGTTGTGGTGATGGTCTTTATCTTTCGAGAAAGAGGAGGGGCTGGGAGGGGTCTCTACAAGGACTATTCATCACAATGATTATATACAACCTTTATTTCTGGAGGACGTATTCCCTTGAATGCTGGGTGCTGAAGGTTGATGGTGGACCGTAGCTTAATTGCTTTCATGACCTGTTATTGAGCATCTCACAGACATTTGGTTGCCAACGTTGGAAGCAATATTCTGGATTAGATGGATTCTTGGCTCTGCAATGGACCACTTTTGTTAGTCTGAAAGCTGAATTTGACCTTTTGGGAAGCCTGTTGGGGATGCAATTCCAAGAATTGGGAAGAGCCAGGATGAAACCTAAATTTGGCGCCTTGTTGCATTAAAAATTGCCATTCAGTAGCAACTTCAGGGCAGGTTTGAAGGCACAGCCAAATTTTTGCAAGGCGATGCAAGGAACTCAAGCTTGCAAATTCTTCTCCCTTGCTCTGGGTCAGAGACAGTGGTGGGATTCAGCCAGTTCGCACCACTTCGGGAGAACCAGTTGTTAACTTTCTGAGCAGTTTGGCAAACTGGTTCTTGGAAGGAATCATTAGGGCAGAGAACCTGTTGTTAAATTACTTGAATCCCATCACTGGTCAGAGGCCTCCAACCTTGGCAACTTTAAGCCTGGCGGACTTTAATTCCAGCTGGTTAGGAATTCTGGGAGTTGAAGTCTGCCAGGCTTAAAGTTGCCAAGGTTGGAGACCCCTGCTCTGGGTTGACCCAGCAGGATTCATCCTTGTAGATCGGCCACAAGGCATAGCAAAATAAATCATAACGAGGCAAATAAAGATGTTCTTCATGGAAGCCTTTAAACACAGCATCAGCCCTTGCAGAAATGCATTTATTAATTAACCGCATTCCAGACTGCCAACTGAGTTTCCCACTTCTGAATAGTTGAAGGCCACCACGGTTGCGAGATTCCACCCCCTGGTCGAATGCTAACTCCCACCTTCCTCCCCACAGAATTTGTTCTCTTTGACACTTTGCCAGAGCAGTCTCTTTCAATAGAAACGTTCGTCTATCACGATGAAGAGAATTTGGTGGTTGCACAGCCCTTTACTGGACGGTGCAACTTCATGGAGTGGGACCACGTGAGTGGGAAATTTCGCAGCTATGCCACTATCAATGGTAAGAAACCCAGAAACACACAACAACAATCACTTTTCTCCCACCAGCATTACTAGGTGGAGGCATTGCCTTCGTTGTTCAGAAATATACAGGGGGGGAAATTCAGCAGCACCAAGCCACACCCCATAATAAATAAGGAGCTACCTTCTCTACCCTTTTTATGCCTATCAACTTTCTCTGTAGTTTGTAGGTCTTTAAGCTATGGTCTGTATTTAGCGCCAATCCTCTCCTTGACACATACACACCCGGAGATTTGCTACATTATTGTAAGAGAAGAGCAGGCAGAGCTGGAAGGCAGAGTTAAGTGTGTCATCATATTAGAGTCCTTGCATTCCCACAAGTACTCTAAGCCCAGCCCATTCTGAATTCCGTTGAACTTTATCTGACACCAATTTAGCAGTAAACTTTAGTTAACCAGGTTGTTGTGTATATTCTTGAATAAATATTCTATGCCAAGTGGCCTCCACCCCCCAGGCCATGGACTGGCACTGGTCTGCTGCATGCCAGCAACTGGTCCACACAAACAAGCAAAGTCCCATCTGCGGGATGCAGACAACATGCAAAACCACACCCCCTCCGGTCCAAAGAAAAACCTTTCTCCATAGAACCAGTCCCTGGTGCCCGAAAGATTGGAGGCCACTGTTCTATACTACATGCTGATTCTTTGCAGCTGTCAACTATTGCCATTTGATAGCAAAATGAAGGGCACAAGTTCCCACTGAGATTTGGGCAGGAATGTTCTTTCTGCGCAAACTCAGAAAGCTCAAACTGCCCAAGGAGCTGCTGATCCAGTTCTACAGAGGAATTATTGAGTCTGCCATCTGCACCTCCACAACTGTCTGGTTTGGTTCTGCGACCTAACAAGACAGACACAGACTTCAGAGGATAATTAGAACTGCAGAAAAAACAATGGCTACAGACCTGCCTTCCATTGAGGACCGGTATACTGCATGAGTCAAAAAGAGGGCTGTGAAAATATCTACAGACCCCTGGACATAAACTGTTTCAACTCCTACCCTCAAAACGATGCTATAGAGCACTGCCCACCAGAACAACTAGACACAAGAACAATTTTTTCCCAAATGCCATCACTCTGCTAAACAACTAATTCCCACAACACTGTCAAATAATTTACTAAGACTGTATTACTATTATTCTTGTCTTCCTTACTACTGTCTATCTCTTCCCACTTATTACTATAACCATGTTGCTTGTATCTTCCAATTATATTGTTTTTATTTGTTTCCTAGCACGATTGGATAGCTTATTAGTAACCTTGACTATCACTAAGTGTTGTATCTTTTTATTCTTGATGAATGTTTTTTATTCTCCTTATGTATACTGAGAACATATACACCTAAGACAAATTCCTTGTGTGTCCAATCACACTTGGCCAATAAAGAATTCTACACTATTCTAAATAAATAAATAAATAACACACACTATTAAAAGAGCTTTTCATACCTCAAAAACAAATAAATTGTCTTTAAACTGTGTAGGGTAGGAGGAAATAAGATACCAAGAACTGTTCACTTGGATGACATGACATTCTGGTCTCATCTTCTACATCCTTGCTGGCCCCAAAGTATTGAGACAAACAGTACAGATCCCAGTGGCGATGCCATCATTAAGACAATTAATGTAACTAGGTAACTCTAATGTAAGAAGGCTTCCAGCATCAGAGTTTAGTGACTCTACCTTTCTCCTTCTCAGGTTCTTCCACTGTGGTCTGCAAACCCTTGGTGATTGAGGGCGAACTCTTCGTAGTTGTGGCTCAGCTCTTCAGAGGGTCCCACATCTACAAGCGACATGAAACTACAGGACAGTTCCTGCACACCCAGGTCATCGAGAGCTCACGCATCCGTAAGCCCAATGACATCGAGGTCTTCCGAATGGAGGGAGACTGGTATTTCATCATGGCTGACAGTTCCAAGGCCGGCTCGACCACCTTGTACCGCTGGAACGGACACGGCTTCTATTCCCACCAGTCCTTGCATTCTTGGTATCGTGACACGGATGCTGAATTTCTGGAGATTGCAGGCAAGCCCCACCTCATCTTGGCCAGCAGCTCTCAGCGCCCGGTTGTCTATCAGTGGAACAAGCAGCAATTTGTCCGCCGTACGGACATTCCTGATATGGATGATGTCTACGCTGTCAAACATTTCAAGGTCAAGGATGACGTGTACATTTGTTTGACGCGCTTCCTTGGAGATTCCAAGGTGAGATGGGAGTTGGGGTGGTTGGTTGGTTGGTACTGTACCTGCTTCGCTGCCATCACACATTTCACCAAACCACACCGATGTGGCTTGTCTATAACCTCCAGAAATGTGGCTATTTGGCCTAGCGTGTTGGGGGAATCCAACCACTGTGGCTTGCAGATCAGAGGTTGTAACAGGGGTGAAATCCAGCAGGTTCTGACAGGTTCTGGAGAACCAGTAGCGGAAATTTTGAGCAGTTCGGAGAACCGGTAGCGGAAATTTTGAGTAGTTCGGAGAACCAGCAAATACCACCTCTGACTGGCCCCAGAGTGGGGTGGGAATGGAGATTTTGCAGAATCCTTCTCCTGCCACACCCACCAAACCATGCCCACCAAGCCACACCATGCCCACCAAGCCACACCATGCCCACCAAGCCACGCCCACAGAACCAGTAGTAAAAAAAATTGATTTCATCACTGAGCATACGTAAGTGAGCATATGTAGACCTTAGGATCTGGTGGCATTTTCAAAACCTGATGTAAGCTTTGAAGATAGCCTGTAGGGGAATGTATTAGTGCTTGGTGAAAAGTTGTATCTGCTGCCAGTCAAAATCATGTCTCAGTGAGAAGGGCAAGTTATTAAAGTTGATGGCCTAAGGGCTGGACAGATCTAGACGTGACCTCCAGATATATTGAACGACAGCTTTCTTAATTCTTACCCATCATTAGGAAAGCCTACCAAGTGGTGCGGTGGCCTAGAAGTGGAGCTCTCGCCTCACAGTCAGGAGGCTGAGTTTGATCCTAGGCAGAGGCAGATATTTCTCTCTCTGGGCACACTGAGAATATATCTGCTGAACAAAACTCCGCATTGGCAACAGGAAGGGCATCCGGTCATTAAAACATTCTGCTAACTCCATCCAGTTGCCCAGATTCCATCCTGCAAGGGATTATGCGGTCATTAAATGAAGATGATGATTAGGAAAGCCTACAATAGTTGAAACTATTTAACATAACACCAATACTGCAATCCCATCTTCTTGATAGAAGATTGTGAGTAAAAGACTGGGCAGCCATCAATTAACCCATCAAACTGGATTCCTGCACTTAACACAGCCTTACTCAAATGTGTATTTCTGTAGCGTTCCGTGCATGCGCAGAGCCTTCCGTGCATGCGCAGTACATCAAAAACAGGACGTGATGACATCCGGGTGGGCGGGTGGGCAGAGCCTCCCACAGCTGCCGCTACCGGTTTGCCCGAACTGGATAGAACTGGCTGAATACCACCATTGACTCACATCTTTCTAAGACTTGCTGCGGTCTTAATGGCAGCAAGCACTGCCCTGGCCTTGAACGCCTGTAGACCCTTTGACTGAAACGATCTTCAAGAAATTGCATTTGAGTCCTGCTCTGCTCTCCACAGGTGATGCACTGGGATGGGTCCATGTTTCGAGATGTCCAGCAGATGCCTTCTCGCGGCTCCATGGTCTTCCAACCGCTGAGCATCGCCGGCTATCGCTACGCCTTTCTTGGCAATGACTACTCCTTCAGCAAAGTCTATCGCTACGACCCCATCACTGGCCTCTTCCAGCACTTCCAGGAACTCAACACCCAGGCCCCACGTTCCTTTGCCCACCTCAACGTTGACAAGCAAGATTTCCTGGTTGCCTCCAGCTTCAAGGGCAAGACACATATTTACCGTCACCTCATCATCGATCTGAGTGCCTGAGCCCAGCAACAGTGGGGCTGGGGGGCGGCCGGGGGGGGGGGGGGGCATTGATTGAGGGTAGGAGGCAGCTACCGCCAGGAGAAGCAGCCCAGGAGAAGACCCGTTGGCTCCTGGGAAGTGCAGTACCAGAGGCATCCACTAGGGGGACAGCATTTGGAAGCAGATGCTGTTGAGGGTGCACGTCTCCAATGGCACAAGATAACAGCTGGCCAGCAGGTGGGAGTTAGGCAACTTACGAGCCATAATCAATCACTAGCAAATGCAACTTGAGTGGCAGCAGAAGTCAGGGTTTTTTTTTTTCTTTTGACCTGCCAAATGATGATAAACTGACACTGCCATTGCCGGAAGAGCAATCCTCTCAGCCACCTCTTACTAGGTGGCTCAGTGGCTAAGACACTTGAGCTCGTCGACCAGAAAGGTTGGCGGTTCGAATCCCTAGTACAGGTCTCCTGCGTGAGCAGAGGGTTGGACTAGATGACCTCCAAGGTCCCTTCCGACTCTGTTAGATGACCTCCAAGGTCCCTTCCAACTCAGAAAGCACTTTGTTTTATAGGGAGGTCAATCCTATCCAGAATTGCTCAGAATTTCCATTCCTTTTTTCCCCCTCCACTTATCATTTCCTAACAAGGATGAGGTCGATTTGGTTGGATTTTCTTCTTCCCTTTTAATGAATTCCTGGAAAGTTTTTTTTTTTTTGGTTTTTTTTTTTTGGTTTTTGTTTTGCTTATTTTGCCTGCTTGCTTGTATGGCTCTGTTTTCTGTTGAAAACATTTTTTTTTTAAAAAAAAAATTGTGCAATCCTGCATCATGATAACTGTAACCTATGCGTGCCTGTTCAAAAAAGCAAACACCGACTTAACGGCTAAGTTCGCACAATGCGGACAGGGCCATTTAAAATGGTGTTGATAGCTTGGGATTCAGTTTTTTTGGGGGGTGGGGATCTTAATCTATTGTGGAAACCGGGCCACGATGATATCATATGGCGGGGAGGGGTTTGGCTATCCCAAATCGTGGGCCCAAAACAGAGCTATAAAAGCACTGTGAAGCACCGGTATATAAGTGGTATTGCTACTTCTCTAGGAATAAGTCCCGTTGATTTTAAACTGGGATTAACAGCTCAGGCCATACATACTGGTCTGCCCCCTACTCAGTCCTACTGGAAGCCTGCCTCAACCTTTCCTTGAGATAGGTTGCATTTTCCGATGAACATTTTCCTGCATTCAGCGGACGTTTTCCCAAAGCAGATCTATATCAAGTAACGTTACAGTCATCTGCTGGTTGCACCCAGTATGTTTTAATGGCCGTTTTCTATTTCCCAGTTTAAGGATGTATAAACATAACACAACGTTCGCCATCAAACTATGTCAGGGAGAGACATGACTGAAGCACAAGCTTAGTGTTAAGCACACAAGGGGGTCCCGGGAAATCTCGATCAACTGGAGGAGGACTTAGGAGGGTGGGGTGGAGGGAGAGAGAACAAAATAATATAAGAGGCGCATGGACTCATCGACAGAACGGAGAAGATGGGAGCCATTCTGGACAGAACTGTTCGCTGAAACAGAGGTGGACTTGCAAGAAATACAGTCCGGCATTTATATTCCAACTCATAAATAGCCATCGTGTTATTCAGAGTCATCAAATCTCCTAGGAGTGGAGTTACTCTATTGTATATCTTCCTCTCGGTGGACTGGGAGAGACACAGCTCAGGCAGAAAATATACCACGCGTGGGTTTTTTCAGAAGGACACGTTTTGATTTCCTCTATGGGCTTCCCTTCGCGATGCGGCATCCCACATACAATACATTGTAAATAAAAGTCAATATATTTGTTTGTGGTCTCGTGAATGTTCAGGCTTGTCTCCACTTTCCAGATACTCAAGGAAGCTACTCGGAGCCAAAGGACGAGTGGGAGATTGATTCCCCTGTCCTTAAAACAACTACCGGAGCAAAACCCACAGTCCTTTTCATACAAGCTCTTTGCAACGGTCGCGAAGCACTGAAACCAAGAGCCTTGGTGGCGCAGCAGACTAAAGTGCTGTTAACTAGCACCAGCTGCCTGCAATTACTGCAAGTTCGAATCTCACCAGGCTCAAGGTTGACTCAGCCTTCCATCCTTCCGAGGTAGGTAAAATGAGGACCCAGATTGTGGGGGCAATAAGATGACTTTGTATAAAAAAAGAACACCGCTTTGGGGGGGGGCGAAAGCCCTACTAAGCAGATATATACAAGAGTATGAAGGCTATTGCTTAACACATTGTAAGCCGCCCTGAGTCTCTGGAGAAGGGCGGCATATAAATCGAACCAATAAATAAATAAAATAAATAAACAAACAAACAACAAACTCCGAGTCGAAAAACGTAACGTAGCTATTGGACATATTATGTTAAACCACCATTTCTTGAACTAGGATTTATTGAATAAGCCACCATTTGACAGGGTTCGCCCAGAAGGGTGATCCAGAAAGTGAGCAAGGCATATTCTCAGTGGTTACAGCACAGGTAATCCTCCACTTATAATCATTCGTTTAGTGACCGTTTGAAAGTTACAATGAAAAAAAGTGACTTACGGCCTGCATCCCCATGGTCATGTGATCAACATCTGGGCACTTGGCAACTGGCGTGTATTTATGATGAATGAAATGTCCTGGGATCACTTGATCCACCCTTTGTAACCTTCCCAGCTGGGTTCCAACAAGCAAAATCAATGGGGGGGGGACATAAAGTCACTTAGTGACTATATGTGTCACTTAACAACTGGAATAATTTCCAGTAAAAGCTGCGGCAAAAAAATGTCATAAAATGGGACGAATCTCACTTAACAACCGCCGTGCTTAACTACGGGCTCAGTTGTGGCCATAAGTCGAGGACTAATGGAACAAGTCAGCATAGGTAGACTTTGTTTCTGATTTTCTGCATAGTACAACCCAGGTCTTGTTTAGTTAATAAATCGGAGTTAAGCCAACCACTTCCCGCAAAGTAGATCTCTACCCATTTCTGGGGGCCGAGAAATTCTATTGCAGCGTAAAGTTGTTCATACATTGGGGGCACTTTTTTTTTTTTTAACCTGGCGGTGAGATTTTATTTCACAGAACAAATGCAAGAAGAAAAGGCAACAAAACAAGCCAGTGGCTTATTGGTCAGGCGAAGAGCCGTTTCACGGAGAACTGTCACGGCTGGTGGTATCATGAGAAGGGGCTCCGTTCAGCACTCGCTGGCTTCTAGAAGACACGGGTGAGAAAACCAAATAACAAGGCACATTTTAGGTAAGAGAAAGGGCGTGGTTTCCCCCCTCACCCCACATTAAAATTTGACTCGGGAGAGAGGGAGGACAATTCCCATCCACGCAGAATCCTCCGCAGGTTCTCTTACCTGCGAGGGGTTGTTTCGGTGCCCCACCGACGTTGACGTGCGTGCTAGATGGGAGAGGGAAAAAATGAGGTTAAGGAAGAAGCTGGAGCCAAGATTTGCATCCTCGCTCCCCAGGGATGGGCTTCAAACATTTTAGCAAGGGGTTCTCTGTCCAGTCGTTTGGTGGGCGTGGCCTAGTTGGCCTCCTGCACCATGGCGGGAGGGGCTTTTTTGCCCTCCCTGGGCTCCAGAGGCTTTCCTCGAGCCTCCAGGAGGGCAAAAACGGCCTCCCCAGGCTCCAGAGGCCCTTTGGAGGCCAGAAACAGTCTTCCTGAACTTCCGGTAGGCCCGTTTTTCACCCTCCCCAAGCCTCCATGCACACCCTGCACTTACCAGCATCCAAACCAGGACTCTTGGGAAGGGAGGGGAGGGGTGGGTGGGACCAGCCAGGAGTGGGATTTGGGGGTTCTCCGAACTGCCCAGAATCTTAGCTAGAGGTTCTCCCGAACCCCCAGCATCCCACTCCTGTCACTCCTCCTTCCCATTTTTGGAAAGGAGATTCAGCGTCACTCTTGTCCCAAATAAAGAAGCGTGAAGCCCAAATGTGCTTACCCAGGTGAGCTTACAACCCTATGTCTTTCAACCTTGCCACTTTTAAGAAGTGTGGATTTCCAACCCCCAGAATTTCATGCTGGCTGGGGAATTCTGGGAGCTGAAGTCCACACATCTTAAAAAGTTGCAAGGTTGGGAAACGCTGCCTTAACAGGAGCCCGCCCCTTCCGTCTTAACGTGCCCCACCGCTGTTTTAAGAAAAGATCTCTTACCTGCTTTTCTTTTTGGGCTTGCATTTGCACTTTCCACCTGGTGAGGGGTAGGAGGGATGAGAAGGACAACAATGAAAACAAGAAAAGGATGGGGCAAAATCACCCAAGACAGCTGACGTATCTAAGCCAGTTTAGCAGGCAAAACAATCAGCTTCAGTTCCTTCCTCTTCCTAGAGCAGCTAGAAAGCATCTAGTAGGAAGCAGGAAAGCCACTGTGTTCAATACTCTATGGTAGGGGTCTCCAAACTTGATAATTTTAAGACTTGTGGACTTCAACTCCCAGAATTCCCCAGCCAGAATTCTGGGAGTTGAAGTCCACATAACTTAAAACGTCTAATGTTGGGAAACACTGGGCTACATAGACCTGGCCTCTATTCCAGGTTCTGTTGCAACTCTTAAAAGTCCCTTTGCATATGGAAGATATTGGCCAGGTTCCTATTCTACGTTAAACCATAATTCAAATCGAACCAAGTTTATTACAGTCAAAGACTACCAGGACAAATAAAAACACTCAAGGAATAGCCAGTTAAAAATTCTAAAATAAACTAATAAATAACAGATAAAATCTATATTAAAATCACAAGTTGGTATCCAATTGGTCAGCTACACATGGAACTAACTATACTATAATATCAATCCGTAAAACTGTGAGGCCCATGGTCGTAAAATACTAAAAGAAAGAGTAGCAATGTAGCAAAAAGAGTAGTAATGTAAAAGGACTTTGCTACATTAGTTGCATTCAATACAGTGATGGGTTGCCCCCGGTTCAGACCGGTTCGCCAGAAACGGTCAAAAGTCACTTTTTTCAGCACCGTTACAGTCACTAAATTAACTTGTAAGTCGAGAACTACCTGTAGTAGTTCTTAGCTCCCGGTGATTCCTTTTTTGAAGGAGGAGGCGATGTATTTCACCCGGCTAATCACAATCACCCTCATGTAATTTCCTACTCCACAACAGTGAGAGGGGACATTATGTTTAAACAAAAATTAGTCCTTGACTTCAGGAAACTAAAAGTCTTGGGGTGGCTGTGGTTAATTCTTGGTGTTTGGGGTCGGTGTAAATCTATTTAAAGCATTTGCATCCTACCCAGAAGCCTGAAAGGCTTACAGATCAAATTACTTTTAAAAATAGCAGACCTCTATTTGGTTTGACAACCGTAAATAGAGAGAGGGGGGAGGGAGACGGGGAGAGAAGAGGGAGGGAGGAAAGGAGAGGGGGAGAAGAGGGAGGGTGGGAGAGAAAGGTGGAGAGATAGAGAAGGAGAGGAGGAGAAAGGGAGGGAGAGAGGGAGAGAAAGGATGGAGAGAGAAGGAGAGGGAGGGAGGGGGAGGGAGGGAGAGGGAGAGAGAGAGAAAGGAGGGAGAGAGGAGAGGGAGGGAGGGAGGGGGAGGGGGAGAGAGAAGAAGAGGGAGGAAGGGAGAGAGAAGGAGAGGGAGGGGCGGGAGAAAGAATGAGAGAGAGAGGGAGAGAGAGAGAAGAGGAGGGAGGGAGAAGAGGGAGGGAGGGAGAGAGAAGGAGAGGGAGGGGAGGGAGAAAGAATGAGAGAGAGGGAGGGAGAGAGAGAGAAGAGGAGGGAGGGAGAGAGAGGGGCGGCAAAGGAAAAACAGAGAAACCAAACACCTACAATAATCATTTCATTAGGAAGGAATGAAAGGGTGGGAGGACATGAATACTTCTTCTCAAGGATCACCATAAAATACTTCCGACACTTCTAACTGAGAAAGGACATTTATTTAGCCCAGGGAAGAATCTGACCCTAAACGTACATTATAAAACAATGCAACCCCCGAAAAGTCTTTTTTCTTATGAACACCCAGACCGAAAGGACTCTACACAGACAGCATTATTATTCCCCCGTCTCCCAGAATTTGTTCTCTTTCCCCGCATTGTTGTTTCCACTTACTCAGCAGGATAACAATTCCCAGAAAACACAGAATGCCTGCAAAGACCAAACCACTAACACGGAGCGACTTCCAATCTACAAGAGAAAAGAGACCATTGAGACGTGTTTAGATTAGCAGCAAAGTCTGTCTTGCTCATTTCAATGCTGCCCACTTCACCAGAAAAAGTGGGGTGAGGGCATAGGCTGAAGAATTCCAGCTGGCGAAGAAAAAGGGACCATTTTTGTGGAAAGGAAAAAAAAATAACAACGTTCTTGGAAGGAGAGGCATACAAAATAGGCCACACGAGTGTATGGATGGAGGAAACAGGCTGTTATGGGGTACAATCTTTCCCCATATTTTCCCCTCCTTTTTATAAGCCCTACATCCACACACACACTATTAAAACATTGTCGAGAATGAGATACACTTACCATAATAAAAGGGACTGTCTTTATCTGGATAAAGGAAAAGAAAGATAGTTAAGATTCTGTTACCTGGTGTTCTGACCTAGGTTTCCCAAGAGCATGAAGCAGACTCCTTGTCCCGACAAAAAAAACCTTTTTATTAAGTTACTGTGAATTCTTCTCATTCACATCCAGCAAAGTCTTTCAAGGGAGAATTTACAGTCATAGACCTTATCTGGCTTGGAGAGCTGCCAAGCTGATATCATCAAAACTTGGCAAGGAGTCTCGGAGAGTCACGAACCAATTAAGTGAAACAAAATTGTCTCCTGCAAACTCCACTCCTCTTTCGCTCCTCTTTTATTCCCTCTGGGAGGGGCCATTCATCATCCACCTGCGGCCTTACTCCCAAGTTGACCCTTGCTCTTTAGCTGTTCCCTTCATCTGGCAACTCTGGCCACGTGCACATTGGGAACAGGCTCCAGCTGTTAGTCTGCCTCACTGATGTCTGACTCTGAAGGCAGCTGATAACTGTCAGACGGCCCTGGCCTCCTCTCTGCCTCTGATGCAGAGCCCTCATCAGATCCTTCTCCATACTCCAGGACTGGCCCATGTTCCTCCCCAATATCCTCACTGTCCGAATCTACCTAACCCTAACCCTACCCCCCACCCCTGTGGTGCAGGAGGCTGACTAGGCCACGCCCACCACGGCCACGCCCACCCAGCAACCAGGCAGAGAACCCCTTGCTAAAATTCTTGAACCCTGCTAACATCCATCTAGAAATTATACTAAAGCTGTGCAGGGACATCTATAGTCTACTTCAGAGATCTTCAAAGCAGTCAGTATCGACACACACATGCACCCAACTGTCAATGGGATATCCAAAGGGTTGTTGTCATTATTCATAGTGCTATGAATTAAAGTAGTAAAGTAGTAGTAGTAAAGTAAAGTATTTATTAAATTGTGTCCATATAATAAATGCTTAGGGATTGACGAATCAAGAAGGCATCAATGAGATAAAGAGTTTGGGATCCCAGGTCTAGTTTTTCACGATGAGCCACAGTGGCGCAGTGGTTAAGAGTGCAGTATTGCAGGCTACTTCTGCTGACTGCCAGCTGACTGCAATTTGGCAGTTCGAATCTTACCAGGCTCAAGGTTGACTCAGCCTTCCATACTTTTGAGGTGGGTAAAACGAGGACCCAAAATTGTTGGGGGCAAGAGGCTGACTCTGTAAACCGCTTAGAGAGGGCTGTAAAAGCACTGTAAAGCGGTACATAAGTCTAAGTGCTATTGCTATTGCTATCTTCAGTAGAATTTCGAAGAGGTCTTGTGCCCTGTTTATAGGAAGCCACGAGACATCAGCCTATGAAGTTACTCACCTACAGGGTCATTGGCCTTCAGAACAGGGAACCCTGCAAACATGAGACGAAAAAAAAACAATATTATCGAGCGATGAGAAAAATACAGCCCTTCATTTCTGCCTCCCAATTCTAAAGATGCTATTGCGAAGAGAAGGTATCATGCGAATGTAATAGAGAAGGGACCATCCCTTTCTCTACATCTCTTCTGCGCTACATCATTCACTGGCTAGGCGATGGCACTCATTGGCTCATAAAACATTCAGTCAAAAACAGTTCAAACACGCTGCCCAATTTTCTCAGGACTCCAGCTCCCTCAGGTCATGTCCCAAACAAAGGATCGATCTCATGAAGGACGATGCCCGTGTTCTCATGATTAGCTTAGCCGCGTGAGATAAACATTCTAACTTTCTGGAAACGGATGGTAAATATTGGTTTTCAAATCCAGTTTCTACAAATCTACCACGGTCGTTGGATCTTGTCTGGGGAAAGGCAGAGAAGGATCTGAAAAGGTGATGCGGGGGGTACTTGTTACCTCTTTCCAATGGCAAGTATACCGCTTATAGCTTAGGAAAACTGGTTGCTGAAAGTTGTTCCTTGCTTTGTGCAACCAGAGCTGTCAGACCACTAATCGTTGGGAGAAATAGAATTAGGGATAAAAGTTGGACATTAGCAGGGGAGGGCTGCTGGGGGTTCGCAGGGGTTCAGGGGAACCTCTAGCTAAGATTCTGTGCAGTTCGGAGAACCCCCAAATCCCACTCCTGGCTGGCCCCACCCACCCTGCCCCGCCCCTCCCAGGAATCCCCAGGTGGCCCGTTTTGGATGCAGGTAAGTGTATGATGCGCACAGAGGCTCAGGGAGGGCAAAAAATGGTCCTACTGGAAGTTCAGGAAGGCCTGGGGAGGCCGTTTTCACCCTCCCGGAGGCTCATGAAAAGCCTCCGGAGCCCGGGGAGGGCAAAAGCACACACACACACCCCACTGTGGTGCAGGAGGCTGACTAGGCCACACCTACCGTGGCCACGCCCACCCGACAACCGGGCAGAGAGCCCCTTGCTAAAATTTTTGAAGCCCATCCCTGGACATTAGCCTGCCCCAAGGTGAAGGGAGCTATCTCTGTGATCATAGATTTATAAAAAAGGTAAGGACCGGCAGAACCTGGAGGCGGAATTAAAAAGGGATCTGCCTAGAAACCTTACATAGCCACAAGCAAACTAAGTCCAACCCGCCATAAATTCCTCTGGACCTTATCTAATTTCAAGCAAGTGCTAATTGTTAGTTGGGAAGACTCTCTGTGCATAGGCAATAAATCAGTTTAATTGGGTGGACCTGACTTTTTGCGCCTGACAGATTCCCAAGAATACTCTAGTCTAAATCTACCCTAAAGAAGACCAAAGATGAAGAAGAATGGCAAGCACATTTACCAATCAACAGACAAAGGAGGATATTCATGGCGATGGATTTCATCTTGGTATAGAATGAGATCTAGTGGGAGAAAAAGAAAAAATGGTCAAATTAGAGGTTTTTTTATTAGCCAATTCCGTGTTCTTAGTTAATCTAATTAAATAAGATTATATATTTTTCTATCCATCCATCCACATCTCTCTCTCTCTCTATCTATCTATCTATCTATCTATCTATCTATCTATCTATCTTCTCCTTCTCTCTCTCTCTCTCTCTCTCTCTCTCTTGCAGTGTTGTTCATTGTTAATACATTTAAATAAATGGAAAATTGTAATCAAGGGTCTAAAATTTGCCCTAGTTATATCTTCTTCTTTCTGACTTAAGAAAGAAGTTCCTTTTTCATCCATCTTAGACCCAGGTCTGGGCAATGAATGACGTTCAAGATTGGCCATAACACCACCTTATTTCCACCACATTTCATAGTAGCAAATTCCAAAACTGAATTATTTCTTTTTGTCTCTCTTGATTCTTCAAGGATTTCATAGCCCGATTTTCTGATGCTAGTGTTTTGGGAGGAAGGAAACATCTTGGGGGTTTGGGGGGTTTTAAACTGAGCCAAAATTATTTAAAAATTATTTTAATTGATGTCTGTCTTGTGCTTTTAATAGGCTGTACACCGCCCTGAGTCCTTCGGGAGAAGGGTGGTATAGAAATAAAATTATTATTATTATTATTATTATTATTATTATTATTATTATTATTAT
>WNWU01000046.1:6327293-6340960 GCA_012654045.1 Ptyas mucosa | reverse complement strand
ATTATTATTATTATTATTATTATTATTATTATTATTATTATTATTATCTTCTCCTTGTCCATTTTATTCTCATGGAATAATTCAAGACTTTAGGGCTGTGCATTTGTGCAGAATTGTGACGGAGGACAAATGGGCAGATTTCGTGCTTGCACTCCAGGCACCCAACACCAGAAGCAAGACTCTTAATGCAGAATCAGGGATGTGAGATTTTTGATCTTGCATCTAGAACTGGTCTACAACTGCCCACATCCCTCATTCTAAGAGAATGCTGATGGCTGGGTTATCATCAGCTACAATTCAAAGGTCATTTTTTCATTATTCTTGCACAGATTATCTTATCTAAACTGATGCCTCCATAAGATTACAACTTCCTTGTTGCCAAACTTGTTTGGCAAACTGCCACCGTAATCAAGAAGAATGGGAATTGTAGTCCAGCATGTTTGAAGAATATCAGATCGGGGAAGCCTCAGCCAGTCATTGCCAAATAGTCTTTTATAACTATCTGGGGTCACAAAAGATTTTCCAAAGAAGAATCAGCTGCTACTTTAAAATTCTGTTTTAAAATTGAGAAAGTGGAAATTGAAGAAGCTGAAAATAATTAGCTCCCCAATGCAAAGCTATAACTAAAACAAAATATTTTAAAAAAAATAAGTACAGCAGCTTAAAATTCCACCAAATAGCCCAAGCAGCATTTCATAACATTTCTGAAAAGAATTCTTTTAACCTACCAGGGGGAAAAAGTAATGTATTATTTTTATTTATTAAATGTATTTATTAAATTTATATGCCTCCCATCTCACTAATAAAGTGTTGCTTACCTGAATGCCTTTTTGAATGCACAATGCACAACTTAATACAGAATAACAGTTTCTGACAGCGCATTCAGTCATATCTTGATTTAATATTAAACCCTTAAGCCATCATCAATACATTTAGCTACAGTATAAACCACTGTTTACAATTTACAATGGCTGGATTCATATAACACCATATACTGGCTTAGGTTCATGCTGTGAATCTCACCTGAAGTGCTTCCGGATTGTCCTTTCCTAATAATATCGACATTCTGCTACTAATTCACTTTTTTCCCCCTGCCCTTAAATAAATGTATTGTGATGAAGTCACAGGTAAGAATCATCGGAGGGTTGCAGAGGGAATACAATATTTGTGGAACCCCCTCTAAAAATCACATAGCAAGCAGGATTTTTTTTCATGCACACAAAACCCTTATCGAGAAACAGCCTTGAAAATGCATTTTGATGAAATAGATGCCACTATTGTGACAATCTCAGAAGGACTCAAATGCAGAGGTGATGATCAGAACGTTTGGGAAGATAAACAGGGGAGAAACCATCAAGGAAGGACAAAAGAGAGAATCAGTCACAATACATGGCTATGTATGCCTGCAGCCAAGTAGAATCTGTAACTGCCTAACAAAGGTGGCACAAAGGCAGAATATTCCAAACAGAATGAATGCTTTATCGGTGTTCTAATCCTTCAGGATGCCCACAGGGACCAAATGTTAACAGTCCGGTGAAGAGAAGACATTTTTGAATGATGAATTGCTTTGGAACAACCCAACCCCATTTTGACTATTCCAGATGTACGGTCTTCTATTCCCAGGATTCTCTAGAATGACCATGTCAACTGGGGAATTCTGGGAACTCGTTTGATGCATCGGCTGGGTCTTTTGAAGTTTATCTTGTTGGAAGAAATGTCCATCTGTGTTCGGTTCCAAATGGGGGGAAAGACACTGGGTTCATGGAAGTTGCTTGGAAAGAAGGTTTATTGATGAACAGGATCACATAGCTTGAGATCCTGGGCAGAAAAGGGCAGAGATGTTGAGAGTGCCTGGGTTTTATGCCCTCTGTTGGGCTTTGAATTTGAGCTGATTGGTTGTCAGACTCCCATGGGGAGATGCAGGGGTAACTTTGCAGGTTGTCTTTTGAGTCCCAGGCTTGGTTGACTCTTGTTAGGTGATGATGTAATGAAAGGGCTTTGGACAATTCCTACTATGGCTCTACCTGAAGGAGGTAGATCTTTGTTATGTAGAATGGACTGGCTCAGGCCTTAATGGCCCATTGACAAAGGGGGGGGGCTGAGTTTCTGCCTCCCTTTTAGAGGAAATATTCTGCCCTTTTAATATTTTCCAAAATATCTAATTTTCCTAGGAGAGGGGTGGGTGCTAACCTCCTACACTTAATCCATTCATTCCTAATTTAACAACTGCAGTAATTCACTTAACAAATGTAGCAAGAAAGCCCCTAAAATGGGAGAAAAATCACCTAACGAATGTCTTGCTTAGCAACAGAAATTTGGGGCTCAGTTGTGGTCGTAACTCGAGGACTACCCGTGTTATCATCAGCATTGAAAACTGGAGGGGGCCTTCATGCAAGATTTGGGATAGAGAGCAATGCTGCGAAGAATGTTGGAGGCTATTGCGGGTTTTGTGTCCAAAGCCACCGGGTGCCAAACCAATAATCTGATTGGCAAAACAGAGAACAATGATCTCCTTGGAAAACTCCGGTTTCTAGCTCATTATGACAGCGTTCTTGTGAAAGGAAAACAAGTTACAACAAGCTCAGGAAGCCTCTTTGGTTCTAAACCAGCCAGCCAGCTCTGATTAGGGCCGCTTTAATCCCAAAATGTAAAGCGTTTTTTTTTTTTTTAAATGTTCCGTAAATCAAGAGAGGCCAAATGCCAAGTTTTAAAAGAGCTTGTGGAACTACTAAGAAGTTGTGTTATGAAACTGTGTTACCGCTTATGGCAATAATGATCAACAGACAGAGTGGTTGTTGTTGTTTTTTTTTAAAAAGACAAGACCGGGACAACAATGTCAATCATGGATTTTAGAATAAAGTGGAAGGATTTACAGCCACACAGAAAACAGGTTAATTCAATAAGCAGTGAATTCAGTCTCTCTCTGTGTTATGCATGTCTCTACAAGTAGGAAGATAATTAGCTTTTCTTTCATAAATCGCTTCTGAGAAACACAGGTTCAAATCTCCGCTAGAAACTACTTGTGCGTGGTTTGTTGACAAAAGCAGCACTGGCTACGTTTGAACAACACTCCAAAAGTTAAAAACCATGAGCTACAAATCGGCGGATACTCATGACATACCGAATCAAACAAAATCAACACATATTATCGGTCAAGGAAATGACTTTATGGCGGCTTGTCAAGCAAACGGTAGTTACTATGATTTAGCCAAACAATTGCCTGCAGCCTCTGAAGCTCACCTTTCCACCATATAGAAAGGAATTGAGGAAAGTCCCTTCAACTAAGTCAAGGGTGTCAAACTCGATTTCATTGAGGACGGCATCAGGGTGGCCCGGGTGGGCGTGGCCAGGGTGGGCGTGGCCAGCTCAACATCAATCGTGTCGGGGGGCGCCTGTGATGACCTGAGCGCTCTACCACCGAAAACAGGCTCCCAAGTTCCATTTTCACCTGCGACGGCCTCCTGCAACCCACTACCAGTTAAAACAGAGCTTGGGACAGCTGCCTATGGCCCTCATGAGCTCCGTTTTCGATGGCAGAGGCACCTCAGGCTGGTCCTTTGCTGTTTCCAGGGTGGCCCCGCAGGCCAGATCTAAACACCCCGTGAGCCGGATCCAACCAAGTCTTGAGTTTGACACCTCTCAACTAAGTGAAACCACTGAGCAGCAGGTACACAACATCTGGACGTGTTCCCAATGTCCGTGAGTCACAACTAATGCCACTGTCAACAGCTGTGTGACTTGTAGTCCAAACATCCAGGTAGTCCTTGATTTTCAAACGTTCGTTTGGTGATTTGTGCAAAGTTACAACAGTGCTGGAAAAAGCGACTTAGGACCAATCCTCACATTTACAACCGTCACAGCCCCTCAACAGATGATCACAATCTAGAGGGTTGGCAACTGGCTCGCACTTATGGACAGCTGCAGTCACATGATCGCCGTTAGTGATCGACTTCCCAGTCAATTTCTGATAAGCCAAGTCAATGGGGAAGCCTGCAGGAAACATCACAATTCGCAGTCTCCCTTAATCATCATCATCATCTTTTAACGACCCCATAATCCGTTGCAGGGTGGAGTCGGGGCAACTGAATGGAGCTAGATAAATGTTTTAATGGCCGAATGCCCTTCCTGCAAAAACTCCAATGCGGAGTTTTGTTCAGCGGATATATTCTAAGCGGGCCTAGAGAGAGAAATATGTGCCTCTACCGAGGATCAAACTCACTGCCTCCTGAGTGTGAGGCGAGAACTCCATCTCTAAGCCACCACACCACTCCAATGTCTCCCTTAATGACTGATGCAAAAAGAGGATAAAATTGGGCACGGTCGTGTGATGCCTCACTTAACAACCACATTGCTTAACGACCAATTTTACGGTCTCATTTCTGGTCGTAAGTCGAGGACTCTCTGTACAGAAAACACAGGCTGATTATCCCTGTTGCGTAAGGGCTCTCATTTACAGCCTCCTTCCAATTTCGCAAAGGAATCGGAGATGGTATTGTCAAGTTGCTGCAGGCAAAATGCACAATCAGCTTCTCAGTTTGTGTATGAGAGCAGCCCAAAAAAGCTCACACCAGGAAATAAAATAACGTAAAAGCAGGCTGCCGCTTTGATAAACGTATACAATGTGTTAACACTTGCAAAGAATAAAAATAGCTTTAAAAGGTCTGGCCTAATGAGAATTGCTGGAAAGTGTCAACAGAGAAGAGAAGTTATTATATTATTTATTTACATCCTTAACTGTTGTATCAACATGAGGCCCTGTGAGAAAGCAACTGCTTTTATTCAAAGGGATTATTTCCTAGAAGTTTCACATCCCTCCGTAGCTGGAAGCCTCCTGTCTCAGAACAATGTTGATTGTTTCTAAAATGGATTGCTGAAATTGCCGTGATCACATGACATCATGTTTTACAATTCTCAATCGTAAAACAGGTTTCAATTGCCATTTAAGCCGAAGACTAGCTGTAAAATATTAAGAGTATCAGTTTATTCAGCTTTCATCACCCAGAATTAAATATATCATTAAAAGCCACTGCACAGTTTGCGTCAAAGTAATTGTTGTCCAATAAAAGTTTGTCTTAATACTTTACTTAACATTGTATTGTGAATTAATATGGTAAGTGCATGTTTCTAAAAAAAGAAAAGACAAAGCAAATTTTAAGAATGATTGAAATACCAAAGTACAAAGGAAGTGGAGAAAAAAATAAATAAAAAAAAGCTTTCAGTTCCTTTTGGATTTTTTAAAATAAATGTCTTTACTTCTTGCCTGCTCTCTTCCTTTGAGCTTGATTTAACCATTCAAAAGGCTGGAGGAGGTGAAAACATATTGATAACTTTTGTGCCACTTTTCTTTCTGGGGCTTTTGCGCAATAGCCATTGAAACAGCTTTTTCCAGCCCTGAGAAAGAAACTTTGTCCAAAGGAATTTTCTTTCAAATTTTACAGAACAAGAGATCAAAAGGTATATCATTTGCATATGGTGGCAAGGTATCCTGGCTGGAGAATTCTGGGAGTTGAGGTCCACAGGTCTTAAAGGTCTCGCCAAGTTTGGACACCCCTGGTTTACCTACTTAAGTAGCACAGGATTAAAAGAATGGAAAAACCAGGGGTGAAATCCAGCAGATTCTGACAGGTTCTGGAGAACCGGTAGCAGAAATTTTGAGCAGTTCAGAGAACCAGCAAATACCACCTCTGGCTGGCCCCAGAGTGGGGTGGGAATGGAGATTTTGCAGTATCCTTCCCCTGGAATTGGTGGGAATGGAGACTTTGTAGTATCCTTCCCTTGCCATGCCCACCAAGCCAAGCCCACCAGACCACACCACGCCCAAGCCACACCCACAGAACTGGTAGTAAAAAAAATCACCAGTGGGAAAAACAAAGAATACTGTGAGATCCGAGCCTCCTGTCTCTAACAATTGTTGGAACAAATGTCTTTCTGGATTCAGTTCCAAGTGGGGAGAAAGACACTGGAAACATGGTGGCTGCTTGGAAAGATGGTTTTAATGGTGGACAGGATCACGTGCCTTGATGTTGTTGGGTGAAGAAGAAAAAAAAAGGGAAGAGATGCTGAGAGTGCCTGAGTTTTATGCCCTCTCTGGGCTTTTGAATTTGAGCTTGTATTCTAATTGGTTGTCAGACTCCCATGGGGCCATGCAGGGGTAACCTTGTAGGTTGTCTATGTCCCAGGCTTGGTTGAGCCTTGCTGGGTGATGATGTAAGGAAGGAGCTTTGGGCAATTCCTACTATGGCCCTGCCTGAAAGAGGTAGATCTTTGTTATGTAGAATAGACTGGCTCAGGCCTTAATGGCCCATTGACGAAGGTTGGGGGGCGGGGAGCTGAGTTTCTGCCTCTCTTTTAAGGGAAATATTCTGCCCTTTTAATATCTCCTAAAATATCTCATTTTTCTAGGAGAGTTGTGGGTGCTAACTTCCGACACAACATTCTTAAATCCCTTGTCATCCTTCCCCTTGTGTAAATCTCTGGTTTTCTGATCTGGTTCCTTTCTGCTTTCTTTCCCCTGCCCCCCGTCCCACTCCCAAGGGAAACAACATCTCCCAAAGACAAAGATAGAGGGGAAACCCCCCCCCCCCATGTCATTAGATCAAACTTTGTCCAGGACAAAAGTCCAGCTTCCTTTTTGCAGAATGGCAGGATCAATCTCCGAATACAAGCAAGGAGAGAATAATCCGTTTTATTACCTGAAGGCCATTAAATCTGCAGGCAGAAAAAACACCTTTGTATTTAATCCGGACTGGGAGTTACTCCCTTTTTTTTTCCTCCTCCTTCTTCTTCTTCCATGCTCAGGCTAGGCTGAAAATTTTCTGCAACTCCACCAACAATAGCTAGAGGTGATGCAATTGTTTGACAAAAGAGTTCCGGGTTTCCTGATATGGATGCAAAACAGGAGACCTTGTTTTTCAAGTCGCCACCCTGACTTTGGGAGGGCAAATTGTAGGAAGAAATATCCTTCTGGGTTCAGCTCCAAAGTGGGGAAAAAGACACTGGAAACATGGAGATTGCTTGGAAAGATGGTTTAATGGTGGATAGGATCACATGGCTTGAGTTCCTGAATAGAAAAAGGGGCGAGATACAGCGAGTCCCCGGGTTTTATGCTCTCTCTGGCTTTGAATTTCCTGGGGCCCAGAAAGAGTATCCTGATTGGTTGTCAGACTTCCAGGGGGTGGGGGTCTTAGCTAGCCTTGCTGGCTGATGTAATCTTCCCAGGTGCCATGTGGTGAGTTTCTGTTGCTAGTTGGGTCCCATTGTGTTGCAGATGATGGTCCTTTGACAAAGGATTGGGTTTCTGCCTCTGGCCCATTGACAAAGGGTGAGGGCAGGAAGGTGGGAGCTGCTTCGTCTTTAAAACGTGCTTCTCCATTTCTCATCCAGGGAAACATAATATTCTGCCTTTTTAATATTTCCCAAAATATTTCATTCCTCTAGGAAAGGGGTGGGTGCTAACTTCCTACAAAAGTTTCCAAGGAGAGACAGTCCTCGGCTTACGGCCACAACGGAGCCCCCGAATTTTCCCTTGCTAAGCAAGGCAGCGGTTAAATGAGATTTGCCCCATTTTATGACCCTTTTTTTGCCACCGGTGTGAAGCGATTCGCTGCTGCTGTTGTTAAGCGAATCAGGTGGCCGTGAAGTGAAACCTGACTTTCCCCACTGACTTTGCTTGTTCGGAGGTCAGCTGGGAAAGTTAGAAAAAGTAGGCAATGGTTTGCCTTCAAAAGATCATTTGTGATCCTGAGGCAGGATCGTGTCATAAAGACATGCCAGTTGCCCAGGACCCGATTTCGATTGCGTGACCATGGGGCTGCAGCAACGGTCGTGTAAGTGTGAAAACCGGTCCTAAGCAGGGGTTGTAGGAAGTTAGCACCCACCCCTTTCCTTGAGGAATGAAATATTTTGGGAAATATTAAAAAGGCAGAATATTATGTTTCCCTGGGTGAGAAATGGAGAAGCATGTTTTAAAAATGAAGCAGCTCCCATCTTCCTGCCCCCAGCCTTTGTCAATGGGCCAGAGGCAGAAACTCAATCTTTGTCGAAGGACCATCATCTGCAACACAATAGGACCCATCTAGCAACAGAAACTCACCACATGGCACCTGGGAAAATTGCATCAGCCAGCAAGGCTAGCTAAGACCCCCACCCCCTGGGAGTCTGACAGCCAATCAGGATACTCTTTCTGGGCCCTAGGAAGTTCAAAGCCAGCATGCCAGCAACAGAGCCATGCAAACAAGCGAAGCCCCATCTGAGGGATGCAGGCAGCAAATGAAACCACATACCCGTCCGATCCATGAAAAAGCCTGTCTCCGTGGAACCATTCCCTGGTGCCCAAAAGGTTGGGGGTCACTGCGGTAACAGATGGCCACATTCTTGACTGAGATGGCCACAAGACAATAATGTGACACACTTAACAGTCCAAGGATGAAGAAAACAGGACCTTCTAAACCGTGTGAGTTCCTGCCTCTCTTCAGCCTTTTCGTTACACAGATGGAGTAATAAACCATTTCAGGAAGAGAACATGTTTAAATAAGATGTGAAGGCTGGGATTCCTTTCATTGCATTGTCCTGGAAGCCCACTGTGAATATGATGGTTGGGTTCCCAACACAACACATTGAATGAAAAACAAGCTGTTGTGTAGTATGGTCAACAGGGAGGCACATCTAGTTGACCTCAGCTGTTCTCAAAAGATAAGTTGGGTAAGGTCTATTTAGTACATGGATGAGGGACCACTAAAAACCCTGTTGCTTTTGGCTAGGCTGGGAAGCTGAAAAAATCACCCCAGAAGACAATGCCAAATCACTTCTATACCCTAGAAAATAATGTGCCCATGGACGTCAACCAGGATATAGAACATAATGCAGAATACAAAGGATGGAAGGGACCTTGGAGGTCTTCTAGTCCAGCCCCCTGTTCAAGCAGGAGACCCTGGCCTATACCATTCCGGACAAATGGTTGTCCCAATTTTTTCTTAAAACCTCCAGTGATGGAGCTCCCACAACTTCTGAAGGCAAGACGTTCCACTGATTCTCACTGTCAGGAAATTTCGTCTTTCTAGGTTGGCTCTCTCCTTGATAAGTTTTCATCTATGACTTCTTGTCCTGCCCTCATATTATTTGGAAGATAGGTTGACCCTCTCTCAGTCAAATTTACTGGTCTCCCTTCAAATGTTATATGAGCACAGATCATGCCTATTTCTCTAAAGGGATTCCCTCACATTATGCAGGTTATCCTTAGGCCAAAAATATTTCTTCCTGCAAAAAAAGTTTGGATAACTCTTTAGAAATTCATCACTAAATTCATAGCTAGAGGAAGCGTTGAGGGCATTGCTTTGAACTGCTGGTGCAAAAGCGGGATCAAAATCTAAAAGTTAACCATTAATATCAAGCTTACTTTAGACCACCTATCCCAAACTTCCACTTTTCATGGGAACCCAATATATTTTTGACAGTGATGGTTTCCTTGGTGGCTTCTAAATAAGTCGGTCTACAGGTCACAGTGCAGTCAACACGCAAGGGGAGCTGAGAAATGTAATTATTTCTGAAAGGCGTCAATTCTGTGAAAACAAGTCAAACAGCCTTAACTATCCCATATAGTTTGACTTTGATCCCATGAAATTGTTTGCCCATTGACATCAACTCAGTGGCTGGATTGACAAATCCCAGGAAGGCGTGGCTTGTTAAAGGCCATTTTAATTGAATACAACACAATGGGCTCGTCCCATGCCTTGTACACTAAGCAAGCCACAATATAGTCTAATGCAGGGGTCTGCAACCTTAAATACTCAAAGAGCCATTTGGACCCATTTCCCACAGAAAAGAAAACGCCGGGAGCCACAAAACCCTTCCCGTGCCTGACTATTTCTTGAGCAGCCACAAAACTAGCATATGTAGTCAAATTAAATGTTCTGTTTTCTTCTGAAACTTTTCTTTTCTTGGATTTATCCATGGTTGGCCTAATGGGGGTTGAAAAGCTCAATAAATCACGTGCCGGTGGGTGTCACACATTGGCACTTGTGATGCATATTTTGAGTGACAAGGAGCCGCAGCAGAGGAGTGAAAGAGCCCCATGCGGCTCCAGAGCCACAGATTGCTGACCCCTGGTCTAATGAGACTGAATCCGAGCTGGGAATCCCCCAGGAAGCCCCCCCACCCCACCCAGCTTCAGTGTTTCCAGAAATTCCACCCATAAAATGCAAAACATATGCACCCCATTAAAATCTGACCCGGGGGAAGCTCCCATTTCTACGCCTGGCCTCTATATAAAGCAGATCCATTGCTGAAAAAAGGGGGTCAATCCAGAGCTGGGAATTCCCGATTATACCCAGGGGGGTCTAAGCGAGTTTGGAGAAACCACAAGAGTGGCACTACTAATGATGCATTGGGTGTTGTGTTTGTTTTCATGCCCGCCATAATGACTGAAGTGCCACCCGAGGCGTCTATTTTTTATTTTTTGTGTATGCGTTTTTTTGTTTTGCAAGGTGGGGAAAAAACAAAACCCCCCCAAAAATAAAAATAAATCACGATTCAAGCCGCTGTCCGGGACATTTACAGAAGTTGCGAATAAAACTTTTTTTTCTTTCCCCTCGGGTTGGAGGGGCTCAGATCAGCCCGTGGGGAGCCCCGCTTCGCCCGCCCCTCCGGTGCCAGCCAAAGGCATCGCGGGGCAGACACGCTGCTGCCCCTTTCCGAGCAGGGTTCGAAATCAAAGCGCAACCAAGGGAGGGCGAAGCCAAGGCGGACGTTCGTTGTCAACCCCAGCCAAGAACGAGGCCAGCCCGCAGGGAAACGAACTCTGCTTCTCCCCACCTTCCGTCGCCCAGAAAAGACCCTCCCCCGGCGGAAAACGAGCCCGATCCAGCCCCCACTCGACCCCTTCCACTTACCCCAGCCGGGAGAACTCGGGATAAGCAACTTGGTAGCCCAAAAACGACCCGGAAAGCCGGCGGCGGGCTGGGGCAGCCCCTCCTGTCGGCCTGGCTAAGTAGAACCTAAGGCAGACCACACCCAAACCTGCGCGGACAGGTATACACGGAGGAACAGGTTTTGCTGCCGGCGGGAACGCCGAAGCGGCCTGGCCTCCCTGTTTTAGGGAGGGGGGGAAGGAAGGAAGGGAGGAAGGGGCCCCTGCTTCGTTAGAGAGAAAGGAGAATGAAGGGAGGACGTTGCCCAGAGCTCCCCATCTTCAAACAAAACTGCTCCCCTTCCTCCACCTGGCATTCTCAGAAACGCAGAGATTACAGTTCCCATCATTCTCAGACAATATGGCTGTGGATTATGGGAGAGGCAACCGGGGAGGATGTTGCCCAGAGCTCCCCATCTTCAAAAAAACTGCTCCCCTTCCTCCACTTGGCATTCTCAGAACGGCAGAGATTACAGTTCCCATCATTCTCAGACAATATGGTTGTGGATTATGGGAGAGGCAATGGGACATTGCCCAGAGCTCCCCATTTTCAAAAAAAAACTGCTCCCCTTCCACCATCTGGCACTCTCAGAAGGACAGAGATTACAGTTCCCATCATTCTCAGGCAGTATGGCTATGGAGGTTGGGGATTATGGGAGAGGCCATCGGGGTGCAGAGCTCCCAGTTATAACAATATAACGGTAACAGAGTTGGAAGGGACCTTGGAGGTCATCTAGTCCAACCCCCTGCTCACGCAGGAGACCTATACTAGGGATTTGAACCGCCCGACCTTTCTGATCGACAAGCTCAGCGTCTTAGCCACTGAGCCACCTAGTTGTTAAAGGATGGTCCCCATGGATTCCCCGGTGGGGCGAACTTAATGGGGTGTTTTTACAAAACTCCCTAGTTTTCTTTTCATTGTTGAGGTGTTGAAACCATGGGTTAAGAAGCAATGGTGCAGATTCTCTCACTGCACCCCAAAGCAGGAACCGTACTTTCCAGGCGATCACGGTGCAACATTTCAAGCCCCTTTCACAAATAACTCCTTTTACAAACACACAGAGATTTATTGTAAACAGTTTACGTTGGGTATTATTGTGATGAACAAATCCAGATTATTTTTGTTCCCCTTCTGTCCCTATATGCCTTTGCTCTCTAGTGGTCTTTAGAGTCACGCGGATCTTGCTGGAGTGCCATAAAGGGATTTTTTTTAAAAATCCACATAGGGATCCCACCTCTGAACTGTCAAAATTCAGGACCACCCAACAGAGTTGGGGAACAGAGTTATTCTATGGAAACTGCCATATTATGGTCTCCTGGGGTGTTCCAGTCCAGATATATAACCCCCCCCCAATAAAGTCTATCAAATTCCAAAAGGGTTGATCAATTGCCACCCACACACACAGAAAGGGAGGGGGAGGAGAAGGATAAAATTTGAAGGACCCTGATTTGCTGATCAATAGTCAAAAGCAGGTGTGTTATCCACTCGCCTGGGATAAAGGCACCTCCTCCAGGAAGCTACCAGTCTTCGGAGCAAGAATGGCCTTGTGATGTAAGCAAAGGGGTGGGAACTTAATGAATGTTGCACACCTTGGCTCTCTGCCTAATTTGAAGAGGGGAAAAAATTGGACTGGTATTAGATGATTCAGACTGTGGGCTCTCGATAAGATCACTGTGCAAGGGAGGGGATTGTGGTTGCTAAGATGGTATGGTAGAAATGCGTAGTACAATGGATAAAATGGCTTTTTCATCCCAAGGTGTAGCAGCTGAGATGATGGATAGATACATGGATGGATGGATAGATAGATAGATAGATAGATAGATAGATAGATAGATAGATAGACAGATAGACAGACAGACAGACAGACGGACGGACAGATGGATAGATTGGATGGATGGATGGATGGATGGATGGATGGATGGGAGAGAGATGATTGGTAGATAGATAGGTAGGTAGGTAGGTAGGTAGGTAGGTAGATAGATAGATAGATAGATAGATAGACAGACAGACAGACAGACAGACAGACAGACAGACAGATGAGAGAAATATGATAGATAGAGGATAGATAGATGGACGGACAGACAGACAGAGAGACAGACAGATAGATATGATAGATAGATGATAGACAGATGGATGGATGGATGGATGGATGGATGGATGGATGGATGGGAGAGATGATAGGTAGGTAGGTAGGTAGGTAGATAAATGGATGGATGGATGGATGGATGGATGGATGGATAGATGGATGGATGGATAGAGACAGATAGACAGGCAGATGAGAGAGATATGATAGATAGAGGATAGATAGATGGATGGACGGATGGATGGACATAGACAGATATGATAGATAGATAGATGATAGTTAGACAGATAGATGGATGGATAGATGGATGGGTTGATTGATTGATAGATGATTGATTGATAGACAGGCAGGCAGATGAGAGAGATATGATAGATAGAGGATAGATAGATGGACGGACGGATGGATGGACAGACAGACAGATATGATAGATAGATAGATGATGGATGAATGGATGGATGGATGGATGGATAGATGGATGGATGGATTGATAGATGAAACAGAGATGATTGATAGGTAGGTAGGTAGGTAGGTAGATAGATAAATGGATGGATGGATGGATGGATGGATGGAGATAGATAGGCAGGCAGATGAGAGAGATATGATAGATAGATGATAGACAGACAGACAGACGATGATAGATAGATAGATAGATAGATAGATAGATAGATAGATAGATAGAT
>WNWU01000046.1:6305808-6320417 GCA_012654045.1 Ptyas mucosa | reverse complement strand
AGGAAGGAAGGAAGGGAGGGAAGGTGGAAAGACGGGAGGGAGGGAAAGAAAGAAGGGAGGGAGGGAAAGAAAGAAGGGAGGAAGAGGGAGGGAGGGAGGGAAGAAGGAAGGGAGGGAGGAAGGGAAAAAAGGGAGGGAGGGAGGGAGGGAGGGAAAGAAAGGAGGGAGGGAGGGAGGGAGGGAAGGAAGGAAGGAAGGAAGGAAGGAAGGAAGGAAGGAAGGAAGGAAGGAAGGAAGGAAGGAAGGAAGGAAGGAAGGATTTCTCAACCTTAGCAACTTTAAAATGTTGACCTGGGAATTCTGCCCACAAATCTTGAAGTTGTCAAAAGTTAAGAAACATTGCCCTAAAACCAACAGTCGATACTCCTGTACTATGGTTCAAAAAAAATCCTTGCAGGGACCCATCCACGTAAGTCATCTAATGTTCCCTTGGTTGCCAATTTGTTTCCAATCAAATACCAAGTGTCGTTTATCATCCTGACAGCTGCCTGTGACTTACAGATGATTCCAGAGAACCTTTCCCTCCCCATGAACCCTCCCTGCCTCGGCTTCTTCTTGAGTTCATTTGTGGTGATTCACCTATGTTTGCTCCTGATTTATCCAGTTTTTTTTTTTTCTTCTCCAGCCCTTCATTCTTTCCAGAGCTTCAATGCCAAAAGGAGAGGCCTCTTATCGTTGTTGCTCATTGAAATCTGCAACAACCCTGCATTTAATTTTGATCGGATTCCGTAATGGCTAAAAAATGTCAATAGTTGGCCATATGTGTAGCGTAACAAATAAATTATTGTGGAGTTTTTTTCTATCCCAGATTTCTCTTTTTCATTGCCTCTATCTTGCACTGCCTGCTGCACAGTGGTGCGTGGCCCCTGGTTCGCACCGGTTCTATAGAACCGGTAGTAAAACTGGCGGGAGGTTCCGCCCACCAACCCCAATGTCATCAAAACGCTTCTGTGCATGCGCGGCCCCGCTACAAACCGGTAGTAAAGGTAAGTAGAACCCACCCCTGCTACTGCAGCATGGGGGGGATTAATGTCAGAGCATAACAGATTCCTCTTTTTTGGGTGGGTGGGGGAGGCCACTCCAGAAGATCTCCTGCAAGGTGTGACCAGGGGCATCGCAGTGGGAGGTGTGCTTAGTCCCTCTTTCAGAGGGCACCAACCAGCAGGTCACCTCTGTCTTATCTTTGCCCAAACAGTGAGCAACAGTCTAAAAATACAGCCATACGATTGTAGGACATTGCACAACACGACACAAAAACAGTTTTTTCCCGGATGCCATCACTCTGCTAAACAATTAATTCCGACAACACTGTCAAACTATTTACTAAGACTGCATTACTATTCTTCTTCTCATCCTTCCTAGTACCTATCTCCTCCCACTTATGGCTATATCCCGTGATGGTGAACCTATGGCACACATATCTCCATTCCCACTCCACTCTGGGGCCAGCCAGAGGTGGTATTTGCCGGTTCTCCGAACTATTCAAAATGTCTGCTACCGGTTCTCCAGAACCTGTCAGAACCTGCTGGATTTCACCCCTGCCCCAGCCCTGCAACTTGTCTCTGCTACGCTGCTCCCTCCGAGAGATACCAAAGGCGGCGATGCTCGGGACTCATGCAACTTGGGAAGAGAGACAGACAACAAACTCTTTGCTGCCATCTAGCGGTCATCGCGTTTTTGCAGTTTTGTATTGTCCATTTTGATTTGTTTATTTCTAACTTGAAGACGCTGCAGGGATGAGAAGCGAGAAATAGAATAACAGAGTTGGAAGGGACCTTGTAGTCATCTAGTCCAACCCCTCACCCAAGCAGGAGACCCTACACAATTTCTGCCAGGTGGCCGTCCAGTCTCTTCTTGAAAGCTTCCAGTGGTGAAGCTCCCACAACTTCTGAAGGCAACTTCTATTCCATTGGTTTGATTAACATTTTCATGGAAAAACATTTTCATGGTGGGGGGAAAAAACAAGAAAGTCCAGTTTTCTTTTGGAAAAGCACCTTTGGGACATCCATGACTGGATGATTGATCTCTGTAAAGATTTCTTTTACTTCCGTTTTTCAAACTTGGCGATTTTAAGGTGACTTGGGAGGCAGAGACTAGATGGGGGCGGGGCCAGTCAGAATTTTTACTACCGGTTCTCTGAACTACTCAAAATTTCTGCTACCGGTTCTCCAGAACTGGTCAGAACCTGCTGAAACCCACCTCTGATTCATTCATAGCTATCTTTTTTTAAAATGTCCCTTTGTTTTAAAGCAATGTTTTTCAAATTTGGCAATTTGAATAGGTGTGGACTTCAACTCCCAGAATTTCTCAGCCGGCAAAGCAAACTATTTTTTCTTCTTCATTTGAAGGGTTATCCTTTTCTTTCTCCAAATGGCTTTTAGGAAAACATAACTTGAGACTAGTTAGCAGAAGCAAATCAAGTTTCATTCTTGTAGCTACCGTGGTGCTGAACTTAAAAGTGAACAACTATTCACGACTGGTAGAGTACTCCGCTGCGAGTATCTTTGCTCCAACACAGCAGTAATTTTATCGCATTAAAAGTTGCAAAAAGCATGGAATGGTATTGAAGGACAGAGGGAAGAAAACTTTGTGTATTTTACAACTTTAATCATTATACATACATTCAGCCATTGAATAATCAAGACTGGGTCTAAATATGAACTCCTTTATCCTGGCCTCATCCAGAACTTTTCCACACCCATCATTGATCCAACCAAGACTATTCCAGGGTGAAATCACTCTGTGAATGGTGGGCCTCATTTCTGCCATCTCCATCCATCCATCCACGTTCCCGGGAAAAGACATTAGCAGGGAATCCAGCAGGACGCTAAAGCGCTGAGGAATAGAAATAAGAAGAAGAAAGATCAGGGGTGAAATCCAGCAGGTTCTGACAGGTTCTGGAGAACCGGCAGCGGAAATTTTGAGTAGTTCAGAGAACCAACAAATGCCACCTCTGGCTGGCCCCAGAGTGGGGTGGGAATGGGGATTTTGCAGTATCCTTCCCCTGGAGTGAGGAGGGAATGGCTCCTGCGCTTTTTTTCCAGCTGCGACAGCTTCCTGCAACTGTCTGCCAATGAAAATGGAGCTTTCGCTGGCAGAGGCTCCGTGGGCAAGATCTAAGCACCCCGCAGGCCGGATCTGGTCAGGGGTGGGCTTCAAAAACTTTAGCAAGGGGTTCTTTGCCCAGTTGCTGGGTGGGCATGGCCATGGTGGGTGTAACCTAGTCGGCCTCCTGCACCATGGGGGTTTTTGCCCTCTCCAGGCTCCAGAGGTTTTCCTCGAACCTCCAGGACCGAACTTCCAGTAGGCTCATTTTTCGCCCTCCCCGAGCCTCCTCGCACGCCCTGCACTTACCTGCATCCAAAACAGGCTGCATGGGGACTCCTGGGAGAGGAGGGGAGGGGCAGGGTGGGTGGGGGGCCAGGAGTGGGATTTGGGGGTTCTCCGAACTGCACAGAATCTTAGCTAGAGGTTCTCCCGAACCCCTGCGAACCCCCAGCAGCACACCACTGGATCTGGCTCCCGGGCCTTTTGTTTGACACCCCGACTTATACCGAAACATGTGCAAAGCCCATTTATCCCACACATTCTCGGGGGAGGTTGGTTAGGGTCACCGAGAGGAATGAAACACCCCTCCTTGTAACCTTACTTGTAAATGGCCAATCTGTTGTTGCAGGGAGCTAATTTCAAGTGGATTTCTTAAGGGTCTCCAGAAGAAAAGAGAGCATTTATAGAACCAGGGCTTGGGGACGTTTTGAAGTCAAAATGCACTCAAGCAGGAAGCAAACCTACCATGATCTAGCAAATTGGTACTATATTTCAAGAAAGGACCAGCTGAGATGATGGCTGATGGAGGTTTCCTTCCCAAAATCACAGAGCCCGGAGAATGGCAATTCTGAAACAGAGGAAATAAAATACCATGATCTTCTTCAAGAGAACTATCAGCCCAACAAACCAGACTAAGAAACCAATGCCCATATGCAGGTAGTCCTCGACTTATAACCGTTCATTTAGTGACCGTTCAAACGGTGCTGAAAAAAAGCGACTTACGACCATTTTTCACTCTTATGACCAATGTAGCATCCCCACAGTTGTGTGATTTACATTCGGATGTTTGACAACTGGTTCATATTTATGACGGTTGCAGTGTCCCCGGGGTCATGTGATCCCCTTTGGCCAAACTTCTGACAGGCAAAGTCAATGGGGAAGCCAGATTCACTTAACAACCATGTTCCTAGTTTAGCAGCTACAGCGATTCACTTAACAAATGTGGCAAGAAAAGTTGTAAAATGAGACAAAACTCACTTAGCAAATTTCTCTCTTAGGCAACATAAATGTTGGGTCCATTGTGGTCGTAAGTCGAGGATGACCTGTATAGGTTAGGAGGACTCCTGCCTCACTTTATGTTCCATGTGAACTAAGGAGGGGCTTGGCTAAGCTGTTTTCTCAAATTATTTTCTGGGCCCAGGCTCAAGTCCCTCTTATCTCACCACTGCCTTGGTAGTAGCACTTCCTCCTGTGCTTCAGAGCTAGAGAATGGAGAAACTTGTCACAGCCAAGTTGCTGTGGCCAACTTGCCATGGTCAACCCATTGCACTCAACTCATTATGGCCAACATGTTCCATGGCCAACTTGCCACAGCCAACTCGTTGCAGTCAACTCATTACAGCCAAGATGTTGCATGGCCAACTTGCCATGGCCAACCCATTGCAGTCAACCCATTACGGCCAATATGTTCCATGGCCAACTTGCCATGGCCAACTCATTGCAGTCAACTCATTATGGCCAATATGCTCCATGGCCAATTTGCCACGGCCAACTCATTGCAGTCAACTCATTATGGCCAACATGCTCCATGGCCAACTTGCCACTCTGTTGAGCCCACATTTCTTCATCGCATTCCCCAGCTGAAACCCCACTCAAGAAGTATTCGCCCTACATCACTGTACTTGTTAAATAAATCATGCAGAGGTGGTATTTGCCGGTTCTCCGAATTACTCAAAATTTCCACTACCGGTTTGCCCAAACTGGCTGAATACCACCTCTGATGCAGAACAACAAGGCTCTTCTCCTACAATGTCAAAGAGAAGATCTGATCTAACGTTTCTCCTCCCTCTCTCACCATGGTGCATTTGGCCAACCAGAAGTTGCAAAGACGGATGCGACAGTGTAGGTACACTTCTTCAGAATCCGCAATGAAGGTGAAAACGTTGAAGGAGAAGCGTCCCAACAGAGATACTCCATCCTCCTCAACCCGTACTGTGCCATCTTGAGGATTAGGACACCTGAAGAGGGAAAGGTAAGATCAGACAGAGGGATGAAAGTGGTTGGAAGGTACGATGGGATTAAAGATCACCTCCCATTTACCTGTTGCTCACTTATCATTTATACAATACGGGTAGTCCTTGACTTATGACCACAATTGAGCCCCCACATTTCAGTGGCTAAGTGAGACATTTGTTAAGTGGATTTTGCCCCATCTTATGACCTTTCTTGCCTCAGTTCTTAAATGAAGCACTGCAGTCAATAAATTAGTAACTTGATTGTGGAGTGGATCTGGCTTCCCCATTGACTTTGCTTGTCAGAAGTTCGCAAAATGGGATTGCAGTTGCCAAGCATCTGAAGTTTGATCATGTGACCGTGGGGGAGGCTGCAAGTGTGAAAAATGGTCATGTGACTTTTTTCAGTGCTGTTCTAGCTTTGAATGGTCACTAAATGAACTGTCGTAAGTCAAGGACTATCTGTATTCACATTTATCTGTCAACCTAATGCCTTTAATAAAGTCTGTTTCTGTATTTTCAACCCAGGACTCATCAAATTCTGAGGAATACATGGACAAGAGCCCATCGTGCGTGTGGTTCCTTAATCACAATCAGCCATCCTGCAACTTGCTTAAATCTACCTTAAGTTTTATAGGAATTTAATATAATAATTAATATAATATCATAACTGGTGATATTACAGGTATTTTCAACTTACAACAGTTCATTTAGTTACCAAAGTTATAACAGCACTGAAAAAAGTATGACTGTTTTTCACACAACTGTTGTGGCATTTCCATGGTCATGTGATCAAAATTCATCTTCTTGGCAACTGACTCATATTTATGACAGTGTCAGTGTCCCAGGGTCAGATTCACTTAACAACCATGTTACTAACTTAACAATTGCAGTGATTCTGCAGTGACCTTTTAACTATTGCAAGAAAGGTCCTACAATGGGGAAAGCCTTATTTTAACAACTGTTTTGCTTAGCAACAGAAATTTTGGGCTCAGTTGTGGTCGTAAGTAGAGGACTATATGTATGAATCAAGCCAAATGCAGTTTATTCTTAGTACTGCACTTTTGTTTGCCAGTTAGCTTCTGATGCCAGTAATTAGCCATCTGATTATTACTATCTCAAAGGCAACCAATGTTACATCGCCTCAATTTTCTGCATTCCCTCCTCCCTCAAATCTAAGACTCCCTCAAATCTAGGACGGGCTGAAGTCAGGCTGGCCTGATGTTTCCTCTTCACATTGGGTAGACCAGGACAGCCAGTGGTGGGATTCAAATAATTTAAAAACTGGTTCTCTTCCCTAATGACTGGTTGGGTAGGCGTGGCCATGGTGGGCAAGGCCAGGGGGTGTGACAGACATCACTCGGCCTCCTGCACCTCCCTGGGAGCAAAAATGGGGTACAGGGGGGACGTGCCCCCAAACTCCATTTTGGGCCTAGTAGGCCTCCCTTTATTTACCTGGGAGTCAAAATGGGGCACATGGGGACTCCTGGAAGGGGTGGGGTGGGGAGGGATAGGGCGGGGCCACCCACTAATTTAACTACCAGTTGATCTGAACCATCCCGAACTGGCTGAATCCCACGACTGAGACAGCCCCATGGGCTGGATCCAGTTCACAGGTCTTGAGTTTGTCATCCCTATACAAAATGATCTCGCATCCCTCACTACTGGAGATGCTAGTGGGAGGACGCAAAGTCCTCTCCATCCCAAAGTATCTAAAGTCTGTTTCCTTTCAATTCCCATGAACAGCTTACTGGTTGGTGATGAGATCCCACCGAATGCTGGAGGAAGGATCTCTCTCTGGCGTGGCCCAGCACGAGGACAAGGTGACCACAAAGCGGGTGGGGTCAGCTTCCAAAATCTTGATGCCCACATAGGCCCTGTGGTTGACCGTGAGCACAATAGGGCTCTGAGCAAACGGTTTACTGTACTGGGGATCTTGGTACAAGGTCATGATGGCCTGGTAGTTTCCTTGGCCAGAGGAGACGGTCACGTTAATGATGCTATCAAAGGAATAAAACAGAAGAGAATTATCATGCTTTTTGTCAACGTTTTGGAGGAAGGAAGGAAGGAAACATCACAGGTCCTCAGAAATAATTGCATTGTAGGACAAGTGGACAATATCACTTGTGTTGTAGGACAACACAAGTGATGGGAGAGAGGGAAGAAGAAAATGGTTAAGAAACAGCAGAATGGAGGGCTTGGTGAGACTGCAGAGACCTTTGGTTAGATCTTGTAGGGTTGGTTGAACACTCCTATAACAATTCTAAAGAAATATTTCCATCTATAAATTGCTGTTCAGGAATAAGGAGATCCTGGATCAAATTCTGAGTCTTCTTTAATGGATGCTTAAGGCTAAGTTAAATGCCTGGGCAAGAACTCAAAACAAACTTAGTTTAAGTTTGCTTAAACTAAGCTACTCTGCTGAGGCATAAATGCTTCCCTCTAGCATGAACAACAGGGATGTGGTGGCTCAGTGGCTAAGACGCTGAGCTTGTCGATCAAAAGGTCGGCAGTTCAGCAGTTTGAATCCCTAGCGCCACATAACGGGATGATCTCTTGTTACTTGTCCCAGCTTCTGCCAACCTAGCAGTTCAAAAGCATGCCTTTGGTGTTTAGTCATGCTGGTCACATGACCACGGAGACATCTTCGGACAGTGCTGGCTCTTCGGCTTTGAAACGGAGACGAGCACTGCCCCCTAGAGTCAGGAACGACTAGCACATATTTGCGAGGGGAACCTTTACTTTTACCTTTAGCATGAAAACATAACCTGAATTTGTTACAGACCAGGTATATGCTGAAAATGTGGTTATTGATCTTAGGCTGCACTGAACAATTTATGGTCCTTGCAAAATGGACACTTCATACAACACTTAACCAGGTTAGTTATAAACCTAGTAGCTCCATTTGTAGAATATATTAAGGCTTCACTGCAATTAGATCAGTGTTTCTCAACCTTGCCAACTTTAAGATGTGTGGCCTTCAGTTCCCAGAATTCCTCAACCTGTCAAAGTCCACACATCTTAAAGTTGTCAAAGTTGAGAAAACCTGGGTTCAACTTTTTGTAGTTCAGTGTAACTCAGACGGCTTGATTGGATTATGATTCAATTTCTTGAGTAACCTTCAAATAGACTCACCAAGTAACCAAGGAAGCTGGATCTGTGAACTCCACCAATGTATTTTTACATCATTATCATGCATTACGACCCACTGCATTACAGTGCATCGGTTTTTAATCCTATGTACCACCTAGAAATGCCATGCCTCAGTGGTGGTTATAGCAACCTCATAAATAATTGTAAGTAATGATGGTCTATTTTTTCCCAGGTTCCAGAAGAAAGGAATGGGCTATTTTTAAGGAAGATCTGCCACCCAGTGGTAGAGAAGGAAATTCTAACCACAACATGGAATGATCTGGAGATGTTATCTACTCAACGTGGACATGTTGACTCTTTCCCTACTGGTCTCACTGCTATCAATTTTCCCCCCAGTACTGTGATCTGAAGCAGGGTGCATGACTGGAGGCCACAGAATAGAAATGAGACAGGAACATGCAGTCCATGTACAACTCAGGGTTCTAGAGAAAAAAGATGTGGTAGGAAACAGCAAGTAAGATTCTTTTTACATATGGAGGACACCAGGAAAGTTGAACAAAAGGACACAAGAGTTAAACAGTGTGGTAAGGTGTGGGGAAGAATGCAAATATAATTGCTGCCCTGGGAAAGTTGTCCGGCTGAACTCACTCGTGGATGGGATAAATGACGGATGCCATGGAGAGATTGATGTTTAGTGGGAAAGCACAGGAGAAGCGCAGGAAAAGAAACCGGTCTCGGCTGATCATCCCACCGTAGGTGTTCTCCAGATGACCCTGCACTACGTTGGTATAGATAGCATGGGTTGAATTTACCTAGAAAGAGCGAAGGGTGGGGGGTTGTGGAAAGAAAAAAAAACCAGACATTGAAGAAGAGGACAACTTCTTAGTGTTGTTGTAACAAAGTTATCTAGGAATATGTCAATCAAGGAATAGCCCATTGAGTTACAGGTAGACCTCAACTGACCATCAATTAGGACTGGAATTGTTTATTGTTAAGTCATGTTGCTGTTGCGCCTGATTTTACTACCATTTTTTGTCATGGTTGTTAAGCAAATCATGGGGTCGTTAAGCAAATCTGGCTTCCCCCATTGGTTTTGGTTGTCAGAAGTCCCCTTAGATAGAAGATCATTCATGGTGATCTCATGATCCCAGGACAGTGCAACTGTGGTCAATTCATGCTGGTCTCCAAACACCCAAATTCTAATCCCATGATTGTGGGAATGCTGCAATGCTTGTGAATGCAAGGTTAAGTCATAAGTCCCTTCCTTTAGCACCGTTTTAACTTTGAACAGTCAATAATCAAATGGTCATCAATTGAGGATTACCTGTATCTTATTCATCTGTTTTGAGTTTTGTGAAAGCTTTGTCTAGAAATCACCTTAACCTGTCCTTCACCTTATCCTTTTGACAGCAACTCTTCAAACTAAAGAAATAACTACATGTGATGACCCAGGGCGTGGCACAAAGGCAACACAGACAGAGAATAAGTATGAGTCCCTTTATTAGCTCCAACTTCGTCCCCAACGTCCCTTTTACTCTCCGGTCTGGAGAAAAACTGTCCCACAAACCTGTAACAGCTTTTGGCTGAAAATACTCCAGTCCAAGCTTTATAAGCAGAAAACTTCCAACTATCAATCCAACAAGGCAAGATAAGGTAATTAATCCAACAGGGCAAGCAAAATAAGGAGTTCCAGAAGTGAAGTAGGATGGCAGTAAATCAAACCAGTTGAGAGGTTGCCAAGAACTCAGATAAAGCAGTTAACATGAGATGAACTCAGCGTTTGTTCCCAACAACCGCCCCTCCCATTCTCCTCTCCTTTAAACTCCATCCCCAGGTGTGCCTTGTGAAGGGAATCAGAGGCCTTTCCTCCCTGATAAGCCACGCAACCCACATTGCTCTCTTCTCTGTTCTTCCCTGCGTGCCCTAGGATGAGGAGGGGATGGGCCTTGGTCTTCAACTGAACCCCCTCTCCCTTGTTCTACCTCTCCCCTGCTCTGCCTACCCTGACTTTACCCTTCCCGAGTTTCCTCCACAGCCAACAGAGACACTCTTCCGCTCTCTGTCAGCTGTTTGTAATCCCCCTCGGATTCAGACTCCGACTGGGGCATGATACTACATTGGTGCAACCTCTCTGTTTCAGGTGCTTCTTGCTCTCCCTACCTCCATTTGGGTTCCACAGGTTTTCTGCACGGTGTCAAAGTAGAAGACGAGTCTGTCTCCAACTAAGGAGCCCGTGCAACTGAGGTCAGTCAAGTGGAGTCTTTCAGCAAGGAATCCGTCGGTGAAAAGAAGGCAGCGGGAGAGAGAGACCATGCTTCTGCTGCTCTTGCAGGTCAGCTGGTAATCTGCAGAAAGGAATGAGATAAATGATATTTAGCTTAACAGAATGACAGAGTTGGAAGGCACCTTGGAGGTCTTCTGGTTCAACCCCCTACTCAGGCAGGAAACCTTACACCACTTCAGACAAATGGTTATCCAACATCTTCTTTAAAAGCTCCAGTGATGGAGCACCCACAACTTCTGGAGGGAAGCCATTCCACTGATTAATTGTTCCAATTGTCAGGAAATTTCTCCTTAGTTCTAAGTTGGTTCTCTCCTTGATTGATTTCCATCCATTGTTTCTTATCTTGCCTTCTGGTGCTTTGGAAAATAAGCGGACCCCCCTCAGGGTGGTTAGATCTGGCCCGTGGGGCTGTCCTGGAAACAGCGAAGGACCGGCCAGGCCATGGTGCCTCTGCCAGTAAAAGTGGAGCTTGGCGGGGACTCCACTTTCGCTGGCAGGGGGCTGCAGGAGGCCATTGTAGCCAAAAACGGAGGGCAGCAGGAGGCATCACGGCTGAAAATGGAGCCCCGATGAGTGATGTCAAGCTGGGCACACCCCCTGGCCATGCCCCCCTGGGACCTGAGGTCAAACACAACCCTGATGTGGCCCACAATAAAATCAAGTTTGACACCCCTGAACTAGGCATACCCAATTCCTTCAGCCGTTCTTCAGTCAGAGAGTCCGCTTAGGGATAACGATAAAAATTTCTGAAATGAGTCACTTTGTTGAACCAAATGGCTACAACCAAGGTCATGTTGATTTCTTTTCCTAAATCGAACCAATCGTTTGAACTGAATTTGCTCCATAGAACAATTAACTTTGCATTTCAGATGGAAACGTTTTGATGCTGTGAATGAAACGGGCCCTTTGAAAATGGAACAGGGTGATTTATATGCCCTTAGATTAGAAAATCTCTTTGTCAAAAAATAAAAAATTCTGTGGACAATTTTTCTGCATTTTAAAACCCGTTTTCTCCCATGGGGTGGAAGAAAATTACAATTCCCCCTTCGAAGCTACAGTAGTGGCCAAAATTGTGGTAACCTTTTTGAGAAAGTGTATTTTTGAGGTTTGATGGCTAATAACACCACTTTTTGGAGGGAGTTTCAAGATAATCATATTCCACTGCTAGAATGCCCTGGGAATAGCCCAGACCTTCACCCAATTGAAAATCTATGGAGCCAACTAAAGAAACTTGTTAGAAGCGACCCAGCAATAAAACCCAGTGAATGGAAGCAATCATTCAATCTTGGTTTCACATTATAACATCTGCAGAACTCAAAGACTTGGTTCGCTCCATGGGAAGACGTTCTAAGGCCGTAATTCATGCTAAAGGTTCCCCAACTAAGTATTAACTGACCCCTGGGTTTAAGTGATCAGGCTTCTGCAACCAGAGGATCAAAATCCTGCCCCTTTTCAGACGCGAAGCTTGTAAAAACAGGACGGGACTTCTATTCCATGGTCCCAGTACCAATAGAGGAGAATAGCGTAGCTCAGAGTTGGCACAAGGGTGCTTTCTGAGCTTGGCTGTTTTCTTGCAGACATTTCACTACCCAACTAGGTAACATCATTAGTGCCATTTTGACTTTTTTTTTTTGGACACTGCCCCCTGCAGGCTCCTTTGCTGCAGCAACATTGAACAGGAAACAAATTTGTATTCAAAGACATATACTACAAAGGGAAAAAACCGAAATCAGCTCAGGCTTTTGCTTACCATAGTCAGCCCTTTTGGTGGGGCTATAAGATTTGTGGCAGAAGCAGCCCCATTTTCCACCCCTTTCCCCACACCATTCATCGTCTCCGCAAGCCAAGTCAAGGCAGGGATCAGTGGCAGCTGCAGAAGGAACAAGAGGTTTACTAGCAACAGGTTTGGCCCTCGTGATTTTCCTTTCCCCTTTCTTGGATTAAGCAATGATGGCAGCGATTCAGAGCATTCCAATAATCACAGGGTTATTTGTTGTAGATCTTCAGAAGTTTCATTAGGAATCAGATTTGTCAGTCTAAAGCAGCAGAAATAAAGACATGACCTCGGGGATGGGCTTCAAAAATGTTAGCAAGGGGTTCTCTGCCCGGTTGCTGGATGGGCGTGGCCAGGGTAGGTGTGGCCTAGTCACCCTCCTGCACCACAGCGGGGTGTGTGGTGTTTTTGCCCTTCCCGGGCTCCGGAGGCATTCCTCGAGCCTCTGGGAGGGCAAATACGGCCTCCCCAGGCTCCACAGGCCCTCCGGAGGCCGGAAACAGGCCCATTTCCAGCCTTCCTGAACTTCCGATAGACCCGTTTTTCATCCTCCCCCAAGCCTCTGTGCGTGCCCTGCACTTACCTGCATCCAAAACGGGCCATGTGGGAACTCCTGGGAGGGGTGGGGTGGGAGGGGCCAGCCAGCCAGGAGTGGGATTTGGCGGTTCTCCGAACTGCACAGAATCTTAGCTAGAGGTTCTCCCGAACCAGTAGTGGGTTGCCCCGCTTTGCACCGGTTCTATACAACCGGTAGTAAAAGTGGCGGGAGGCCCCGCCCACTGACCCTACCGTCATGAAAATGATTCTGCGCATGCGCAAAAGAGTGCGTGCGTGCGTGGCCCCATTGCGAACTGGTAGTAAAGGGAAGTAGAACCCACCCCTATCCCAAACTCCCAGCAGCCCACCCCTGCATGACCTGTTGTGTTGAAGATATCTTCGGGGGGAAACTGGAAGTGGATTTATGGAATGAATACTGAATCATTTCCTGCCCTAAACGTTTCTCCTTGTGCTTAATTTTCTTCCTTTTTTTTCTCTTCCTTTTGGCTTAGCTTCCTTCTCCATTTCTTTTTCGTCCTTACTCTATAATAGTTTGTACGACCTTTTAACTCTTTTTATAACTTTTAATCACCAAAATCATAAAAAAGCTAAAGTTAGAATATTTCGGACATGTGATGCGACACCCGGAAAAATACGGCATCCTTCACTTTAATCCTCCGGGGAAAAATTGAAGGCAAACAAGGTCCAGGCAGAAGAAGAACATCATGGCTTCAAAAACTAAAGGACCGGTTTGGACAAAACTCAACAGCACTTTTTCATGCGGCTGTTGATAAAAATAGGATCGCCAACATGATCGCCAATGTCCGATGACGGATCTGGCACAAGAAGAAGAAGATAACTTTTAACAAAATTCACTCACGGCATTGAATGGAAGCCCTCCAGCCTGGGGTCTGAATTCCCTCAAGGAAGCACATTTCCTCATAAGCTGCAAGGCTGATGCACAGCATATTGTTATGCCTCCCGTAGTGGCATAAATCATACAGGCAGGCCAAATAAAACAGGGAAGGATCCACCAGCCAGTAGCACTTGGCAAAAGGCCCCGTTTGGCTAACCAAGATCCCACACAGCTCTTCGTATTCCTGCAGGTTTTCACAGGGCTCCAGAGTGGAATTGTCATCCAAACACCTTAATAAAATAACAACAACAACAACAACAACAAAGAAAGAGATCTTGCTTTTGTTAGAAGCTCCACAGCAAAATGTAAACAAACACAAGAAGGAGCTTTGAAGACGTGTGGACTTCAACTCTCAGAATTCCTCAGCCAGGGGAAGTTGGAAGTCCACACATCTTCCAAATAGCCAAGGTGGAGAAACTCAGCTCTAGCAAATGCAGGAAATGAAGCAACAATGTTTTAACAAACATGTTGTTGATTGAGGTGCCTTCCTTGGTGGTGCGTTATTAGCAATAGCATAAAATGTATCCATGGCTCCATAAACACACACAAAAAAAGTCAACATCACAATCTAGCAATACGTCTGTAATACCATGAAGCTGTGGCAGGATTTCTTTCCTACATAGAATAGAATAGAATAGAATAGAATAGAATAGAATAGAATAGAATAGAATAGAATAGAATAGAATAGAATAGAATAGAATAGAATAGAATAGAATAGAATAGAAT